>JAODKT010001765.1:727384-741441 GCA_027576195.1 Cossypha heuglini | reverse complement strand
TTTTATTATTAAATTAAAAAAAAAAAAAAAAAAAAAACAGGTATACGAAAGAGAGAGGGTGTTTTACCCATAAAAGGGAGTTCATCACTGAATCGTGCTCCCACTCATCAAAAATCCCCAAAACAATGAAGACTGGGACAGAAACCAAACCCCAAATAGGAAAACTTTCATTTCTAGCTCAGCTTTTTCCTGCCAAAACCACACCCCGAGCAGTGATGCGGATGGTATGGAATTAAACAGCGCTAGAAACTCCACTCTGCTTTTTTCTCTATACCCAGGGCAGATGCAAAAAACCTCAAAACCCCTCCTGTTTTAGGTGAGTTTTTATTGTAAACTCTCAAATGCATAATTTTTCTTACCATCAGTTCACATATTTTAATTTTAATGTTTTCTGGACTTTTTGTTAGTTTAGGGATTAAAAGAATACTACCACTTTTGTTCCATGAAAATTTTAGAGATGTAGTAATAAACCAAATGGCCTTCACTTGCACTAGGTGTTTAAAGTAAAAAAGAATGGGGAAAAGACAAAATATTTGAAATATATGGGGTAAAAAGATGTATATGGCAATTTTTTATGTGTAGTAAGAAAAGTAATTTATTTTATGAGCACTTTCTCTGTGAAGCAGAGCAGTTGCTACACTTAGTTTCAACACACTGTAACTAAAATAGATTCAGAGAGGAATTAAACATTAAAATATTTTTGTTGGTTATAAGTGATAGGAACTGTCAAATTAAGCTTTCTTAGGTTTTCATTTACTCTTCATCATCTGACTCCACTAGAAAAGTAACATATCTTGTGTTTATGTTTTTAGTATATAAAAACTTTAACATTTCCTGGGCTTTTTCTCACTGTCTGTATGTAATTACTTAATTACTGTAAGGGTATGAAGAACAAATTAATTTTCTTTTGGCTGCTTATACACTGGGAGAATCTTTATGCTCTGTAGCATTTCAGTTTTCTGAAACCAAAACTGTTGTGCTGACTCTTGGCAGAAAGTGAGGAACTGCAGTAATCTAGCCCAGAAAACCCTCTTGCTCAGAATTTTCTGTTTCATGTCAATATCCACGTGTGTCCTGAGTCATGCCATTTATTGGCCTTACTACCCAGCAATGAACATCTCTATTAATGTATCTTCGCATCTCTGGATTTAAGGATTCATGCGCCATTTTGTGAAATCATCAAAAATACATTGGTGCAAAAAAATTTTCTATAAACAAAATGTACCAGCTGTATGCATTGGTCTTCTTCAGTATAAGTGTACCATGGAGAGCCAGTCAAGTAAAGCCCTACAAGATGTGGATCTAATCTGCCTTAACAGAGGACTGTGTCAAACCCATTTCTTTACAAAGCCCTTGTAGCATTTCCTCCTGTGTGATCTGGGCATTATCAGCTGCTTCAGAGGAGAAGAGTGAGAATAAAGATATTTACAGGAAGACATTGTAGCCACAATAGTTAAGGAGAAAGTTTTTGACTCATTATATATGTCCCTAGTGTGGTCCTTTGCCTAAGAGGTGGCATTTTAAATTTAGCGTTCTTGTCATTGTCTTTCCGTAGGTTGTCTTGTATATGCTCCGTTCCTCTCTGTCTCAATTTGTTGAATGCCAGGAATTTTATTCCTTTAAGTGTTCTTTACTCTTGATACAGAAAATAAAACTACTTATTTTATCTTATCTTAGTATATATTTCCTTACTGCAAATAAGAAGTTAAAAGTAGAGATTAAACAGACAAGAACAGATATCTTCTGGATTAGGAAAAATGGAAAGCAATGAGATTTAAAGAGTTAAATCTTTCAAGAGAAGCAGCAGATGCTTATAGACATCAAGGCTGATTTAGTTGTTGGATTTATGACATTTATTAGCCCTGGGCAGAAGTCTCAAGTATATATATATATATTTTTAATTTTTTTTTTTAATACTTTTAGAAGACCAATAACTTTTGATAATGAGTGAATAAACCAAGGAAAGATATCAGCAATTAGATTTAAAAGATTTGCAATTGTTTTAAATTCTGTTAACTAACAGTAAGGGAATTACATAATGCATTGGCTGCATCTTGGTACTCTGACCTGAATGACAGATTAGGGTCCTGGCTGAACACTTTTTCCCTCCCATCTCTACATAAGCAAGTTATTTTCCAGGCTGGTGTACCTTTGTGCTATTAAATATTCTTTGTGATCTGTGGGTGTAGACTTTATTTCTTCCATTTTTTTCAGCAAGCAGCAGATATATACTGTGAAGAGTTCAATTTCCTAAGGTAGGCACCTAATGCTGTTTCCAGTGCACTAAAATATGTGAGCATTCATGTCTGACTGGCAGATATGATATAATGATTACAGGGAACCTTCTGCCTTTTGAGTGTCAGCTGGAGGGTAGGTGAGACAGTCAAACAGACATCTATGTTTAGGCAAGTAACTCCTGTCCATCTGTTTTTTGGTCATATAAAAATTCTGATTGCCTGGTGTGATCAACGGGATTCCTGACACTGGTTGCTGTAGTGCTTTGGATATCCACCATTTGTAGCTTCATGTGCCTTCTAGCACATGAGACAGTGAATACAGACAGATAGAAAGATGTCATAATTCTGAAACTGATTAAGTAATATTTAACACCACATTAGATCATCTGTCTCCATTGCTTTTTTTTGCTTAGAAAAAGAAGAAAAATGCCCTTATACATTGTGATAACTCTATGGAGGAAGGAAAAAGCAGACACATAGACCAAAAAGGCAGCAAAACCTTTCTCTGAAAGAAAGAACCTGCAAGATTCATGGTAAAAGTAGTGTCCAATACTGCTGCCTTCATTAAACATAGCCTTGGAATTTTGCCTCCTGCAGTTTACTAAACCTTAGTATTAGCTGTTAACAATTATGGTGATTTAAATATAAAATTGGATAATTTGCCTGCACTGAGTTACAATTTAGTTGGTTTTTTTTTTTGCCCAAGATGGCTGGCTTCAGGATTGAGTTCTTCAATTTCTCTAAATGTCTGCAAATTACCTGAAGTCCAAGCTAGTAAATGTTTAGTGTTTTGGACAATATCATTATGATTAATTTCCTTTTTTTGCACTTATTCATTACACAGAATCGTAAGGTCCTTAGGTATCATCTCACTCCTACCTCCTGACAGGGACACCTTCCACTAGGCCAAGTGGTTCAAAGTCCCATCCATCCTGGCCTAGAATACTTCCAGGGGCAGGGCACTCACAGTTTCTCAAAGCAACATGTTCCAGTGCCTCACCATCCTCAAAGGAGAGAATTTCTACTGTATATCTAATCTAAATCCTTTGGTCTGCAACTGGTTACCTCTCACCCTACCACTACAATATCTGATAAAGAGTCACTCCCCATCTCTTTTGTCAGCCCCTATTAGGTGCTGGAAGGTGCTACATGGTCTCCCCAGAGCCTCTTCTTGTCCAGGCTTGTGATGGGTTGATGCTGGCCAAATGCCAATATGAAAATTATTTATTCATTTTCCTCTGCTATAATTGAGCAGAGGTGGGGGAAAGAAAATTCATGGGGTGAGATAAGGATTAGGAGAAAAACACTTTAAGGGCAAAACAGGCTTTGTGAATAAGTGTGAATAAGACTCATGACGTGCCTTTGCTTTTCTAATTTTAATTTTCATTTGATACAACAAAACTGATTGTATTAATTCCTTAAACTAGTTTCAAAGAGTGGCTGTTTTATTTTTCTTCACCATTCTGTAATTCTATCATAAACATTCAAAATTCAGCAACTCATAGTACTGTTTCCAACAAGTAAAATTCTGGAGACAAAAGGAGTCTGTTTCTTGCTTAAGCAGCTGATATTAGACTGTCACCAACAACATATTAATTATATCTCACATAGTCTTTTTTTATCAGACAATCATTCAAGAAATTTTGGTTTCCCAATCAGTCACTTAATCATGGCAGTGAAACTGGGGCGCTGTTTGTTGTCTTCACAAGAGATTAAGTTTTGGCCTTCAGATAGTCAGTCTGAGCCAGCACTAATATAATTCACAACTGGAAGAAGACAATCAATTAATCAATACCATAATTTGGAACTGACCACAGCACTAACACTCATAGCTATTAGACTTACTGACTGACACCTTTTAGGATTAATGAGGTAGCAAGAGCAGGCAAACTAAAGATTCATTTAAAGACTTTTTTTGTTCTGAGATCAAGCTGCCTACTCTATTTTGTCATTTTTTAACTTAGATATGTCGTTGAGAAACACTAATCTAAATACAGAGTATTGAAAATAGAAAATTGCTCTACCACGGATGGATTAGAAGCACTGATAGATGTCCTCCAGAGATTTCCTTGTTGGTTTAACGTGGGTTAATTCTATGCTAGCATCCATATTGTCTCATTACAAAATATAAACACCATTTTAGAGAAAGATGGCATTTCCATTTTAACTTGCACATTCGTTTGGATTTTTTTTTTCTTTTTTTTTTTTTCCGTTGAAATCCAGATCAAAGCTCATGTTTTCAGGATTTCCTGGTCAAAAACATTACATATGATTTATCCCAGGTCTGTTAACAGAGAGCGTTTTTGAAAAAACGGTTAATGTCTCTCCAGTTAATCTTTAAATATATATCTTTTGGTTAGTTTTTCAGTAGACCAATTATGGCTCCAATGATGACACTAAAATTAGGTAGAATCATAGAATAATAGAATATTCTGAGTTGCAAGAGACTCACAAGAATTATTGAGTCCTCTTCATACACAGGACCACTCCAAGAATCACACCATGTGCCTGACAAGGCTGTACAAACACACCTTGAACTCTGCCAGGCTGGTGCTTCCAGTGCCCAACTACACTCTGGGTGAAGAACTTTTTTCTGGTATCGAAGCTAAACCTTCCCTAGTGTAAATTCAGGACGTTCCCTTGGGTCCTGTCCAGGCATTGCAGAGAAGAGATCAGTGCCTGCCCCTCCTCTTCCCATTGTAAGGAAGCTGTGGACTGTGATGGATTCCCCCAAGCTCTTCTCCAGGCTGAAAAAGCCAAGTGACCTCAGCTTTTCTTCATAAGGCTTACCCTCTAGACCCTTCATTGTCTTCATAGTGCTCCTTTGGACACTCTCCAATAGTTTTATGTCTCTCTTATATTTTGGCACCCAGAGCTGCCCCCAGCACTCGAGGTGAGGCTGCCCCAGCACAGAGCAGAGTGAGACAATTCCCTCCCTTGCCCGGCTGGCCATGCTGTGCCTGATGTCCCCCTGGACATGCTTATCTCTCCTGGCTGTCAGGGCGCTGCTGATTCATGTTCGACTTGCCATCAACCAGGATCCCATGTCCCTATCCACAGCACTGCTCTCCAGCCTCTCGTTCCTCAGTCCATACACGTATCTGGGCTTGTCCTTCTCAGGTGCAGAATCCGGTACCTGTCTTTGTTAACCTGTCTTCACATGGTTGGTGAGGGTCAAGCCTTCTGATTTGTTTACTTCTTTATCAAATACATTTTTACCAAAGCAGAAGTTAGTAAATACATTACAGTAATCAAGGTGTCAATTTTATTTTAAGAATTTTTACAGGTTTATTCTCGTCTTTTAGGATAAAAAGAACACAGGATCTCTAGCATTTTGCATATGAGAGTAGAATAAGGCTATCTCACTCCTTACTGACAGGGTAATCAAGCCCACAGAAACTCCAACTGACAAAAAAAAAAAGTATCTGCTTGCATCCTGCTGGCTTGTTATCATGCTTTTACTACACAGAAATTGGTTACCTTATCAGTACCTTTCATGGTGCTGTGCATGCAGTTGCTTCTGCAGCTGTTCATGTCTCAGCTTTAAGCTCAGAAGCAGAAGCCAATACCTTTTCAGAGGAGCTGGATGAGAGCCTGGAAAACACTGTCCCAGTTAAAAGCAGTTCCTTTCTAGTAAACTAAACTGTAATTTCCAAATATCTTAGTTTAATCATATTACCTGATGGAAACACTATGCAGCAGCAATAGTTCCCCAACTTGAGCTACAAAAAGTTCTCTTTTATTAACGTATAAGAAATTTCAGAATCCTACCAAAATAAGGCATGAAAATGATTGGTCTCTGGCATAAGAAACCACAAATCAGTTTTTCTAAAGACCTGAATTCCCATATCAGTGAAACCAGACCTTTAAAAAACATTTAGCTCTAAGGCAACCACTTTAGTTCTTTCTAACTTTTGTGCAGTCTTCCATGAGTGGAAAAAACCTCAAAGAAATATCTTGATGATCTCTCTGTTAAAGACATTATATGGCTTATGACATTATATGTCCATCTTGGTGCTCAATAACCCTTTAAAAAATATATATCAAATTTTACATGACCATGAAACATTGGCCATGTAGCAGATTAAACAAAGAGGCTGCCTTCTGGTTTCCATATATTCTTGTGTAAAGAGTTTTTTCCACTGTATTTTCTTACACCTGATTCTGGTATATATAGAATAGCATAGAGGTTTATTTAGCATAATATGGGTGAAATATTCTCAGTTTTAAGAATCAAAAAAGTTCCCTGATTCCCTTTAAAAATGATTAAATTTAAAATAACTGAAAAAGGAATAGGGGTTTTCAGTTGAGTTATTTTTCTTAAGTTTCCACCTCCCACTGCTGATTAACCATGTTTAAGATTTGCTTATTCTGAATATTCATTTTTAATTTTATTTTATCTTAATATTATCTTAATTGAAACCCAAAAAATAAGGAGGGATGGGAAAAGAATGGAAATATCCACACAAGGAAATATCTACAGCTAGGTAACCCATATACTATTAGTTTGGATGCAGTGTAGGTTAATTGATACATATATCAGGCACTTACTTGCAGAGTTAGTTTCAATTTATTCACCTGGCTTTTCTCTCTTTATTCCCTCTATATACATATGTCTCTATATGTATAAATACTATGTATGTATGAATATATTTACCTATGCATACGTATGAATCACTGCTGCATGTTTACTGGTTATTTGTGATAGCTAGCCCAGAGCAAAAGCAACATATAGAGTATGCATACAGAGCAACAGCATCAGTACTTCCCCAGCACCAGCACTCAGTGAGCACCTGTACTGTCTTGGGACTGGTGGGAGAACCCTATCTACAGAATCTCCCTCCTTCAGGCTGCAGTTTATACAAATCAGTTATTTTGGTTTTGGTCTTACTGATGCTTGCCATTCTTCTTATGTCCCCTTCCTCTGCTTCATACACCAAATTCTGGCTCATATTCCATGATTTGATGACCAGCAATGGACCACTGTTGACTTGTTTGTAGCCTAGGGCCTCCTATATCATGCTGTTCTTGGTTTTTCAAGGTCCACTAGGACCCATTTGTATTCTGGCATAAGAGGTAGCTCGTTCTACAAAGAACTACATGCTATTATAGTTTGTTAGTCCCTATGGATATATGTGTTCCAGAAGAGTTTTTAACAGTACTATATATTACATAAACAGATGTATATCACTAGAACTTAAACAAGTTTCCCAATTACTCCTCAATATCATGAAAGTATCAGGAAAGATTGTTTAGGTATTAAAAGGAGAAAGATACCGGAGCAACATTTTCTTGAGTTTTAGTCTCAATGTAAGCTTTTTGGCCACTGAAGGGAGCTCTTCTGACTTTTCATAACCTAAGCATATTTGCAAAGAAAATTAGTAGCTAATTTTAGTTGAACTTACTGATGTATTAGCTAAACCATTCCATCTACAGACAGAAACATTTCATCTACATATCCTGTATATATCCCAAACAGATTTTTTGTTGAGATTTACGATTTGTTTTTAATTTAAAAAATTGCTAAAGGCTTATATTTTAGCCTCTGCTTTAATGCAGCTGATGTTTTCACTTTGGCAAGGAGAATGTGGTATTGTAATAAATGGCAGTAATTGCTTTGACTGTTATTAGTTGGTAGAACAGTGGTAAAGTATTCTTTAATTTATCATTGTACTGCAAGCAGTCACTATGAAGACCCTATTGTTACCAGTAAGAAGAAACTTTGAAGTGGAAAAAGCTGCTGCTCTGTATCACTACCATTGACCAGTTCCCTGGATACACTTAGGTACACCTGACTAAAGCTTTCATTGGAAAATGGATTGCTTCAAGTAACTCAGAAGGCCTAATATATAGTCTACCTCATTTATTTTTCAAAGACAGTGGAGTCAGTCATCCCAGCAAAGTGGCAACATTTTTCTCTCTACACACAGAGAAGAAAAAAAAGTCTTTGTGGGCTCTGCTGGTACTGTACTGAATATAATCAGCCTGCTTTTCCTTCACTCAGAAAGCAGAGTAGGGAAAACCTATGGTCCAGTTTATTTTATCTATCCTGTTGCCTCATGATCTTTCCCTCCAAAATGTGTTGGCTCCCTGAAGGGGAAGATACATCCATTACCTTAAAGCTGAAATAGTTTGAAAGAACTGGAGAAATGGGACAGAGACAGGCATAGCACAGCAAAAGGTCTTGATACAATATTTATGTTAGCATACATTGTAACTGTATGAATATTATAGGCTGACTGGAAATTTTAAAAAATTATAAGAATATATAATTTTAAAATTTTATACTATATATTATGTTAATATTATGCACTAAAAACAACCACCATAATTATTATTATTTTAAGAAAAGCTCCATTTTAGTTCTTGTTTTCTTTTCATTCCTGAAGAATATTCATGCAGAGCACCCCACTGTACTACACAAAAAATGTGCTCTGCATTCATACCACTACCTCCTCTCAGTGGAATTCACCTTTAAATATTAACTCAGAAAAATGTGGAATTACATTTACCATGCTTTATTGATTTCCTAAATATGTTGGTATATGATTAAAATTTATTTAGCTGTGGTGGTTTGGCTTGGTTTGGTGCGCTTTGCTTTACTTTCCTTTGCTTCGTTTTTTTTTCCGAATCTGAAACTTATTTTAGATTCATTCATTATAATTGCAGTAATGTGTAGGGAAGGATTTTCAAAACATATATGCTATTAGTGATGCACTTCTGTCTTCAGCTCAAGCTCTGATAACACCTCTCATTTTCTCCTGGCGGGACAAAAGCAGACGAAATTACACACCATAACTGACTGACATTGTAATTGAAATTCAATAAACAATTCTGTTGGCAATACGTAGACAGGAATAGACTCTGGCTCGCTCACTTTTAACTGTGCTGATGCTTTGTCAGGCTAATCAGAGTTGCCTTTTAGAAATGAAGACCAGCTCACAATAGAAGTACAAGGACACAGTTCTGTCAAATATGATACTACAGTCACCAAAGAGACAGCTCACTATACAAATATGCTTTTAAGTAGTCTTTTACTCCTGTTGAGTCCTGGGACTATTCCATCAAATCAGGGATTTTACTGTATACATATTTCTGAGTGTGTTTTGTTAAAATTATGACTGTATGGTGAGGCTTCTGTGAAGAGCTTGGAGAAGATAGTGCTATGTTGCAGCTGGCCCAACAGCTGCTGTATATGCTTATCTCGAGAGCCTATATTTTCAAGTACATGTTTTCAATGGTGTTTTGTAATAAATCATTTTCTCACTAGTTTTAATACCTTATTAAAGGTATTAAAATACATTAGTACTTTCAAATCCATTATCATGCAATGTTTTTCAAAAATTTTGGAGAATACTTGAAATGTAAAATAAATAGTGATCTTACTACAGATGTCCTTAGGCATTCATTCTGTGACATACTCAATACTATAAGAAAAATAATATGAGACAGATGGTTTCCACTGCTGAAGTAGAAGCTGAATCTTCTAGGTATTTTTAAAATTAATTTTACATTTTGATGTCTTTCTACTTTGCCATTAAAATCCTTCTGTCCTGTAACCAATGAAATGTCTAAGTCATGCACTTTCATCTGCAAATTGAAAAAATTAAGAAATGTAAATCTCAATGGAAAAAATGGCAGTGAAATAGCATTGGGGATGTTCTTTCTCCTGTAAAGAAAATAAAAATGTAGATTAAAGCTAAATCTGAACTGATATGATTTCTTCTAAGAAAATATGTAAGTCTTACAAAACATTTAAGTCTAACAAAGGTCTTCTAGTTCTTATTTAAATTTTCATATCTGTTTTAAAAATACAAATAAGGTACAAATAAAGTTTACCTTTCACCAATTTAGTTTCTTAATAAATAATTTAATTTTATTTTTCCTTATTAATGGCATTCAAAAAGTAATACTGACTAGGAAACAAGCTAATACACTATGGAATGGAGAATTAACAAACGCCTTTTTCTGATGATTAAAAAAAAAATTTAAGTCTTCATGTAGGAGACATGACTTTCTAACATAAATAACCACTTAGTGGGAAAAACTAAGAGATTTTTAGACAGTTAGGAGGAGTCACCAAAAATAAAAAGAAAAAAGAGAAGGATCACAAAGAGATCTTACAAATAGATATTTTTTGAATTTGCTTTCTTGATAGACGTTTTGAGAGTCAATAGTTCATTTCCTAGAGAAAGTACCATAGATGCCTGCTCTGCACTCCATTCTTCTGAAGTGCTTTAGAAACACTTTTGAGTTTCAGAATGGTGGCTTTTTTTCTGGACTGTTTTCTGATTTGGCATCCTTGGTGTAAAACAGAGTATAGAACAGATAATTTGTGGGTTTGTTTTATGATTTGATTAGACAATGTACATGAATAGTAATACTGAGGATGTCAGCAATGATATCTTGACAAGCAGTTAAAAATAATTTTGGCATCTTTTCTTATTAAAACACAAAGGTGATTAGATGGAAGGAAGATATAGGGAATGTAACTTTACCAGAATACCAGGAGAAGTGACAGAATATTTTTCTACAACAACAAAAGAAGGGGAAAAAACATAATCTGTGATTTTGTACTTATATTTCCACAATAAAAAACTTCATGGGACTTCGTTCTCTCTTTTATGAACAAAAATATCTCGCTAGGTCAATGCGCTTCCTGTAAAAATTAGAAAACTATCTCACTAAATATCTGACCATTAGATAGAAATAATTGTACCAATGTTATTACCTTCAATCTTACATCAGGCGACCTCTTCCTACAGAATGGAAAGAAAAGTATTAAAATAACTGTATTGTAATTTGGCAATGTTTTGGAGGAGTGAAGCTGAAGGATTTGGATTTATCTTCAGAGGAAAATGCAATCTAATGCTATATATAAAATGATTTATACTTTTTTCCTTTCATTTTTATTCTTAAACTCATAATCATAAGAAATGTTGAAGAATTTTTTGTAAGATATTTCAATAATAAATTTATTTTGGTAATTATTTTAACCTTGATTTATGCTTAGATGTAAAATTATGCATCTATCACAGTTAGTGTGTTTGTGTACCCCAGAAGTACTTCCATTCCAAGGATACTCCTACAAGTTCTTCAGAATTATAGAAAAAGTTCATGAAAAGCAATCCTTGATAATTTTTGCAAGTTCTGAAGGTTAAATCCTGTTAATTGAAGGCCTATGGCTACCGATCTTGAAGATCTGTGCTCAGGTATTCCTAAACTTCTTGAAAAGCAACTCAGTCTTGCTGAGTTCTTAATCCTTGCATTCCTGGTGCTCCGTTATTCCCACCCTCAAGTGTTGAAGATCATTGACATTGTGCATGGTACGATCTCTAAAGCAGCCAAATCATTGGTTTTGTGAAAACTTTATGTCCTCTGGACACAAAGCTATGTGTAAAGCATACAACTCATTACAGCAAAACAAACTAAGAAAAGCTGAAATGCAAACAATCAGTTGTTCTTCTCCACAGTAAAATACAATCAAGCACTATTCTAGAGCTGAAGAAATACCAATCTGATGAATGTCCATCATTGCAGATGGGCTAAATCCTCATCAAATCTATGCCTAATGAAAACCCTCGTTATGTATATATTCTTATTTTTTAAGGTGTATTTCTCTATTTTTGTATCTAAGCAAATAATACATGCAATACATACACTTCTGTGGATGATTATGCACTACCAAGGCATGCTGAGTCTACTGTAATTACTAAGGATGCCCTTGGTGTTTTAATATAAAGAACCTTAAACTACACTATCTGTAGTTCAGTGTAGTTCTTTTAGAGATTTTTTTTTAAAATAAATAGAGTAATAAAATTCTATGATATTTTAATGGGCATATAATAGTAAAGTGCGCACGCTGAACATGATTCATGTGTCCTTACCAAAATGAGATTCCCTCCTGTGGTTTCTTCCTTATTCTTTCTCTTCCCTTTAAACTAACAACATAATGATACAACTATTGTGGAAGATGAGACTGTAACACATGCCTGTCCAAAGGCTGTGTCATTCGTCAGTGAGACATATAAAAGTGTCCAGAGAGTCTCAATAAAATTTTACTTTGGGATGACAGAACATGTTTTGCACTACATGAGCTTTGGATTCTAGAAATTTTTTTCAGATCACAAATACCACTCATATAGTGATTTCTTTTGATCCTGAAGGATCACTGTCTGATTACATATAAAGTATCATCGAAATACCCCTTGTGAAATACAGCAGTTATTTTAACACCATACATTTTTTGAAAAGAAAATAGAAAAATATCATAGAAATTTAAATCACAGAATAAATTTAGAGAAACCATTGGCAATTTCCTTTTCTTTTTTACAAAAATAGCTGTGTGTCCTTTTAATGATACTTATAAATGGCAAGGATATCAGGTTATCTCAAAAAGTTCAGATCAGTTAAAGGGCCTCTTTCATGTAAAACACTGAGAGGAATATAGACATAGGATTTCACTCAAGAGGCAAAGTGCTAATGAATACCCTAATCTCCAGAAGTTCTAATGGAAATAATAAAAATACTTTTCTAGATATTCCTTTTTTCTCCTTAAAGTTCTCCTGCTGAGTAACAATCTGTATTATCTGATCTCTTGCTTTTGGCCAGCACAAGTTATAAGTAATATTTTACTAGTCACTAACGTATCTTTGAAGCTCTCATGACAGAAATAATGGCTTAGTATGAGACATTAAGCTGTCACAGTGTTAGGAGTGATTTAGTATTTGGAACTTAGATGATAAAGCAACAAAAAACTGCAGAATTCATGAAAATGTGAGTATTCTGAAAGCATATACCTTTTGTTCATTCATGCTTCAAGATTTCTGTTTTATAAAATCTGCTTTGCATATCAGCATTTATCTAAACAGCAGATAAGGATATACTGATTTTAAGTCTGAAAAGCCTGAAACATAAAACTTGTCGAAGCATGAAGTTTAAATTAATTTGGAGATTCATCAGGGATCACAGCAATATTCTTTCTTCTGTTTTTTAATCAATAAAATTACTCAATACCATAATGCTCACACGAAAACAAGGTCAGATTTGAAGAAATGCTTGAAGGCATTGTTTGTCATATGAGAAGGTCCATATTTCTGGCTTGCTTGGGTTGCCAGCAGCTGAGAAAAGTGAGAGTGAAAATCGTCACAGGGAAATTTTTTCTCCTCAACAGGAAACAGTTGCACAGACAAGTCCCTTTTAACCCTTACATGTACTTGTTGGACTCTGATGGCATTAAAAATGTTGACTATGCTTTTTTACAATATTCTGTCACATTACTGGATGAAAAAATGACCAAAAGAAACCAAAACCAAGCCAAACTAAACAAAACAACAATAGAAAAATCACCAACCAAAGAAAACACCCAAAGAAAAAGAAAAAGGGAAGTATCTTTTGGAGCGGAGTGTTGAGACAGACTGACTCTGAATGTTTCAAAAAGTGCCCTAGATATTTAGTATATTTTCACATGGTGTTTACCTTTTTACAGCACATTTTCTGTGCAGTCAAGAAATCAAAATTAAGACCTTGTAGTCTGAGAAAAATTAAATTATTTTAAATCATATGCCGTAGGAAAGGAATAGTCAAAACTCTATGTAAAGTTAAAAGGACAAAGGTCTACAAAGGGAACCTTTGACAATTAAAGGAATCTTGGACATTAAAGGCAAAGAGGTGTTTTGTTTTGTTTTCCCAAGTATTGCTCTGTCTTAAATGTAAAAACATGTATTTTGCAATGAAAAAAACTTATTATCATAAAATATTTAACTAAGATATGGCACTAATTAGATGGATTTAAACACTTTTTTATTCACATAAGTCTTC
>JAODKT010001765.1:667560-681766 GCA_027576195.1 Cossypha heuglini | reverse complement strand
GAGTCAGTGGTTGGAGAATCCAGGGATGGACCATGCAGCTCCTCAGCAGCTCCCTACAGTGGGAAGGTGTTTTGGTTTGGAGGACAGGTGTCTGCTAAGAAAGGCAGGAGCCTTTGTTTGAAATTGAGAATGTAAAACTTCTCCCTTTAAATTATTATAATTTTGAAATTAAGGGGCTCTCAGGCAAAAATATTGGAAACAGGAATAATAGTTCTTTACTAGGAAAACTAAAAAAGAAATACAGTATTAGAGAGAACAAGCCAAAAACATTGACAGAGTCAGAATCCAACCTGATGCCCCGTCAGTCAGGGTGTTGGTAGCAGTCCCATTAAACGGTTGCTGCAGTTTTCTTGCAGTGACAGATGTGGTTCAGTTGAAGCAGTGCTCCTGTAGAAGGGTGCAGGTTTCTTCTGAAGGTCCAGTGATTATGTGGAAAGGTCTGGTTTTCTTCTGGAATCTAGTGGAAAAAGGCAGCTTTGGTGTTCAAAATCTCAGTTTTTATCTAGGTAGGAAAGGCTTGGTTCTTCTCCCTGGCTGGAACATCTCTCAATGGGATGATGTAATTTTTTCAGTCATACAGTGGGACTTAATGGCTCATCAGCAGATGCCATCTTCCTTGAGGAAGGATGAGTTGTGGAAAAGATAAAGATGACTGCCCTGCCTGGTTTCAACAGGTGGCCCATTAAGCAGCTAATATGTCCGACAGAGATAAGGATCACTGCCCCACCTGGCTTCAACAGATGGTGATAGAATACACATTTCTGTTCACATCCCAGACACAGTTGGTATTGCAACCCAAGACAGTAGGACAGAGGTGGAGCTTGAGGGTGAGGGTCCAATAGGAAAGTAGGATTAGGAATATGCAGAATATTGCAGCACTTTAAAACCAATAATTTTACAGAGAACAGAGAACTTTTTGGAGGTGATTAACATGTATGCACAGGGGATGCTGGGAGTGAATCAGTCTCCTCACTGTAAGTACAATGGGTTTTCCCATGCCCTGCTGCTTCAGTCTTGACAACTTTATTTCAGCCCAACACTTCACAAACTTACAGATACTCCAATATCACAAAAATAACAGGAAGTATACAGTGCAATAAATTTCTTCCAACTTTCATTAACCATTTTTTCTTGTCATCTTCTCAAGAATTAAGAGCAACTGATAGTGAGTCCTTGGAAAGCATATATTCAGGTTTTGCCATTCCCCATGAGGAATTTCATTATCATGGCAAGGGATAGCAGAATATATCCAGCATGAGTACTCCTGCATTTTACCATAAATTTACATTTTACATAGACTCCTCAAGTAATTTCATGATTTCTGTCATTTCTTATGAAATTAGATTTCTGTCTTTTCTGTGCTACTGTATGCTGCAATTCAATTGTGTAAGTAACATTGCCACACAATTTTTGCTATTAACATATGAACCAGAAATACTAAAGATTAACAGGGAGGTGAATAGATACTTTTTAAGGTCTCAAACCACAGTATGAAATACCTAAAAAGTTCTAGAAATCTGTTCTGCTTTCACAATATATTTCACTGACACAATTTCTGTGAAAATTCATTAAACTATTGTTTTCAGTAATCCAATATTCTGTTCTTTGGCAGTGTATAACTGGATTGAGTTTCAGCATCAAGAGAAAGCCTTTGTTTAGACTTATGGTTTTCCCTAAAACTGTAGCAGTATACACACAAATGATCATTCTCTGAGTACTTAACAGTAAATGAGTATTCATGGCACACATTTTAGACATTTACTTGAGAATGTTTGGGAAAATTTCCTCCGTTTTATACAAACTCAGTAGCTTAGTAGATTAGAGGTAAAGACATAGATTAGACAGATTAGATAAACAGAGAAAGAGAGAGAGATACAGACATAAAGAGACAGATATAGATAAATTGTTATTAATTTCAAGGTAGAATCATGCTATCAAAGAAGGCACTGGGAGTTTTAGGTACTAGATATTTTATAGTTGATTTATTTGAAACTAGATTTCAGCCCATGAATCACAACTGTTGATTTCAGGGATTAATGACATGATTATGGCTTTTAGGATATAATTTCTTATGCAGGGCTTTACATCATCTAAGCATACTCCTTTAGACATAGTAGTGTAGACTTCTTAAATGTTTCATTTAGAACATAGATTATGGAGCTTTACACTGCAGAAGTATAATTTATTAATCTATAGTTTTAAATGAAGAAAGACATCGGTAAAATATTACAGAAAATGCTACTGCTGCTTAAATTTCTTTGGTGGAAATTGAGTATATTTTAAATTTTCTTATTCATCCGTCTGAATTTGGCCACAGTAATAATGAAGTAGCACAGGAATTAATTTGAAATCTTAGAAACTCTTGGACTCACAATGTGACTTGAGAGATTAATTAGTTTTAAGAATAGAAAATACAAAAATAAAAAAAAAAACATAGAGTAAGGATGAAAGAGGAAATTCACTCTGTCATTTACTCACAATTGTATATTGCCATACCTCTGGGAAGAATTAAAGATCAAATAAGCAGTATTGCATCCCTGTATTCACAGAAGACTTCCTGATACAAGATGAGTTTTAAAAGAAACACCTTGATTTATGTTCTGACAAGCTGGCATCTCTGAATTAAGAAAATTGCTTTATCAACTCCTTTATAAAACTGACAAATCAACTGAAGCAAATAAATAACCCTGGTAATTCAGTCAAAGATTTAATTGTGAAAAAATAAAATATTGAAATACGGATACGCTGGAATTTCAAAATGGACTGATATGGAATACATTGCTTGCTCGACAAGACCTTTTCTGAACAATAATACCCTTATAAAACTCTTAAATGGGAATTCTACCTACAATATGAAAACACGTCAAAAAAAGTTTTGAAGGCAATTGAAAGCAATTACTTTATAGAAAAGGCGAGAGAAACACTAAGATATGATATATTAAGTATAATATTCTCATTTTTCAATATTGTATAATAGCTTTTAACCTTTTCTCTATGTTTATCTCATTAGCCCCAAAACTATTGTCCTTCTGCAGACATGATGCATCTGCCCTCCATCTTCTCCACACCATTGAGAGAGATGTTGACCAGGTGTTCTCTCTCTTTCTTAACTTTCTCTTGATCTTTTTCCATGTTTCTTATTTTATCATGTATATGTAAAGGAGTATCATACTTTAAAGAATGTTTGATCGCTTTATCTTTCTCCAGTTCTCTTCATTCCTCTATTTATTTTTCCTCCTCCTTTCACTTTTTTTTTCCTTTTCTCTTTTCTTATTAAGTTTCTTCCTTCTTTTTTAAGTTTCCCTCTCTAAACTTGTTTCCCTTCTTCCCCCTTTCCTACTTCCCTTCGCATGCCTTTAATTTCATTCTTTTTTCTATTTTCCTTCTCTATCATTTTCAATTCCCTCATCTATGCACATACAATCTCTTTCCTCTTCCTCCATAGAAAATTTATTTTCTGGCATTCGTTGATCTCTGAAAATTTATGTAAAACTGAAATCAAGTGAGGGTCTTCATTTCCAGTCATAGGTTTGCATAGTGCCTTATCTCTTAAAACAATGCTATGAAGGACACAATTACTTGTTTGGAGTGAAGAGCAGGGACCATTTGGTCTGGAATTCAGCAGCAAGGCATGTCCATGATGTAACCTGTGCCTTGCATTCCCATTCTCCCTGCACTTTCTTTGCTCAAGAATTCCCTCGACAGCTTATAGTTTGCTCCTAGTCACAGAATGGAGTTGCCTTGTAGAGAAAAAATGTTAGAAGTACAACTTGCATAGGTTTTTACTTGTAAACAAGAAATTTCATTATCATTTCAGTCACAATAGGCCTATAGTTCACTCAAGCCATCAAAATAGCACTTGAGGTATGACAAGTCTAATATTAGAATAATTTCCTGTGTAAACAGACTAAACATCTGATACTTAGTTTTCTCCTGGAACATGCTTGCATAACTTGTGTCAAAAAACAGTGCTTAGACAAGATCTTCTCACATTTTTTTTCTAAACAGCTGCTCTACACCAGATCAAATCCACAAGATCCAGATGTCATGTCATTGGGAAAGCATCCTTGAAGGAATTATGGAATGAATACAAGTACTATGAGAAACCCATGGAGGGCCAAGCTCCGCTGTATGACATATCTGTTGCTCAGTACTGTGAAAGCTGGTGTAGATTTGCAAAGTGATAAGACCCTCACAAGAAAAGCCAAACTACCAACCTGGATATCAAATTCTCAGTATTACAGAATCACAGAATGGGTCAGGTTGGCAGGGACCACAGTGGGTCATCTGGTCCAGCCTCCCTGCTCAAGCAGAGCCATCGCAGAGCACATGGCATAGGATTTCTCCATACTGTTCTTGAATATCCCCAGTAAGGGAGACTCCACAGCCCCTCTGGGAAATCTGTTCCAGTGCTCAGTCACCTGCATAGTGAAGAAGTTCTTTCTCATGTTCAGGTGGAAATTTCTGAATATGTATATCCAGAATGAGAGCACAAATATTTTGTCTAAGAAATTAGTTTGAATCATATTCCTCCTGAAAAGTGAAAGCTTCCCTTGCATTATGTTTATGGTCTGCCTTGAAAGTATGAATAAAAAATATCTGCTAGTGGCAGTTGAACATCTGTAACATCTGGAATTCTCAAGAAACTATTGTAAGATCAAATCACTTTATGGTAATTAAAGAGATACAGGGTGGCAATTACTTTTATTCACTGACCAAAGTTTGAAATTGGCTACCAGTTGCCTAGTTCATATTTTATCCTTGTTCCCATTACATCCCATTCTTTCCTCTGTTCTCCAGAGAGGACAATTAAAGAATAAGTGCTTTCTTTTGTTATCAGGATGATACACAGATCCCAGCTACAGTTTTTACCGCCATGTCCAGGAGTTAATCAAACCTTTGCTTGTAATATATTCCCCTTATAGCACAATTGCTATGCAACTGTTGATTCAAGTTTTAATTGCCTGATAAATTGAGTGTAAAATCCTATGGTAGAAAAGGAAATCAGAGAAAAAGAGGATGGTTCTCTAGCAAGTCAACATAAAAACAGTTTTCTCCTTACAAGTAGAAATCACTTGCGTAAATTTGAGCAGAGGGACATGCAGTTATAGATGACACCAGGTTCTAAAGCCAAAAAGCAGGAAATTAGTCCTTGAGAATCCTTCAGTTATGGCCTTTTTATTATGTTAGTTGTTTTCACTACTCACAGAAATTAGAAAACAATAGCTGCTGCTTATGTCATCACTGTGACTGTTCCAATTCCATTAATATCCTGCTGCAAAAAATATATTTTTGGTTGTTTTTTATTGAAAGCTATTCAGTAATTTAAATTAAAACACAGTGTTGGGAGGATGTTATATACATAGATATTGCCTATAAAAAGGTTTGCTTGGAAAGTCAGTTAAATTTTAGATTTGACATTTGACATAAAAAATTATAAAAAACACTTCAAATCCCTATGATCTGCCAAATGCTGTATGTTTTTGTAACAAGTATGGTTTTTCTATTATAAATATGTATATTTGATAACTGTGTTAAACTTACAATTTACTTGGTAAAACCAGAAGTCTTCATTTTATGCATTACAAATTTTTCGCTTACTTCCATTTATTCCTTTGGGTCTAAAAATGTTGATTTGGTGTGATTTTGTCCTGATTATAATAAGATCTCTCTGAACTCTGTCTCCACCTGCTACATAACATATACTATTCTGTAAGTGTGATGATTTATTTGATAATATACAAGTATTTTTCATGTATATGGAAATACATTTGATATGCATATGTTTGAAAGGTAGGTGTTTGTCTTGTCAGAACTCAATGTTTTACTCTGTGCCAAAATAATGAAGAAAGGGCATAACGTATTATCATAGCATTTTCAGGAAGGAAAAAACAAAACTTCTCCAGCGTTGTCTCCACGATATCCCTTTGTTATCCTTCTAGAATGTAAGAGGGCTCCTCTATCATTACCTTGAAAGTGGGCAGACCAGATAAAAGGAAGGCAGAAATTTCAGATTTCATATGTTGAAGATAGAGAATACAGCTGGAAGAACATTTCCTGTGATGATGCATCTTATTTTCCTTAAGATCGCCCATGTAAACCTCATGACTCCATCCTGTTTCCATACTCTAGGTAAAACATTCATAAGAATGGAGTAATTTCTCTGAATCTTCCTTGTAAACACAATGCCTTTACATAGTTCTTTATGAGTAATATCAGGTAGTTTTGAGTAATATATGGTGAAAACCTTAGGATTTATATATCATATTTCTCCTTCATAGGATATTATATAGAATCCAGTAAACTCAAAGTATATTAACATTTTAAAATGTCATTTATAAAGTTTACCAGTAGTGCTCTTTAAGTTTTTTTTAATTACTAGTTTCAAAGGATATCCAAAGAAAAAAGCAAGAAGCTTGAAAAACAACTGTACAAAGAAGCAAGTCACAAAAATAAAAGAAAATTTCCATACTTCCACATGCACCTCAATTCCAGAAAACATGGAAAGCAATACTGGCCTATCTAGAAGACCTGGTTAACTCTTACAAGAAATTATAAGATTTCCTAATTAGCTTAGCACTTGTGGCAATACATATGGATTTTGGATGAATCTTCTTAGGTGTTCTCAGAGTTATCTGAATGAACGGGTAGACTTTATTACCTTTTTGTATCCCATCATCTAAGCCTTCCCAGTAAGCAAACAAAACAGATGCAAAGGTGTTTATTAGTGGCTCTTGATTGCCACTTTTTTCATTAAATAGTAGTTCTGTTTCTTTCTCTGATCAGTAAATTCTAAAATTATACAAAACTTACATGTGGATACTAATATATATATATATACACAGTAGTAAATTATTTCTTTCTCTACAGAAATATTGAAATTATCCATAAAACAAGATTATTCCAGATGTTTTATCATTGTATTGTATCTGTTGGGATCTCCGGTATTTTTCTTTAGCATACTTCTGAATTCATTGCAATATTGTTATTCATAGCTCTTAAACTCATTTGAGTTTAAACCAGCACTTCTCCCTCACCCATAAGCAGGCTAGTGATTCCTAAAAGTCAACACAGAAGGCCTGTGTATTATTCTCTTTGGTACATCACTGAGAGAAAGAGAAATAGGTATGGAGTTAGAAAAAAACACTATTAATTAGAAAATTAAATAACATTCACACATATCCAGACTCCAGATGTTACCAGAATCTCAAGACGTTACCTGAAGTGATCCAGTTTACTGGTAGTGGGGAAATCTTGGCCTATGACACTCTAAATGTGACTTCCATTTGGACATGTCTTAACTCCTTAGGTCTCCAAAACAAGTGCCCACTTCCTCCTAGCAATTCAACAGTCTTTCTGGATTCTCCAGTCTCCTTAGCTACATGCACCCCTTCTGTACCTTGCTCAGACATCAGCTGTTTCCAAGAAAACTAGTGAGGACAAAGTGGATCTTCTCAAGAGTAAGGCTACCCTTTAAGCCCGACCAGATTTGCTGCATGTCTCTGGTCTTGAAAAAATAGTGACAAGTCAAATATAAGTAGTGATAGGGAAGAAGTCTGTGGTTTCACATGATACGCCTAAAAAAGGGTCATCAAGTTTTCTTTCCCAATCTTTACCCCAGTCAGCAGGGGCTGGACATAGTGATGTGAGATGTGGACCACTCTTCTCCACTTTAGAGCTGTTACTTGGGAAAAACAAGCTGAGTTGAACAAGAAAGTTGAAACTTTTGTACAAGAGAGGACTGTCAATAATATTGTTTCTTACCAAAATAGGTGCCACATGATAGACTCTCAAAAGAGATCTATCATTTTTGGTATGTCCTTGACCTGTGCAAAGTCTTCAAATGCCAGGAATTCTTGACAGAAGATACCATTGCTGGTGTATATGTTGGCAAGACCTGCTGTCTTTCTCTTTTTTACAAGAAAGGGCAAGGGGTATGTGGCAGAAAGGCAGGACATTAATGCACCACTACCCAGTCATGCTGTTCCCTTCCATATCATAGGTGTTCATGTAACTTCAAAGCTCTGCAGCAGGAGCTCAGATTCCTGTGAAGCTGAACCTCTCTCCTATTGTAGCTCCACAAACACCAGCTTTGTGTAACTCTGTCCTTTGAAGGCAGTGCCTCCTGGAAGCCACTGTAATTCATACAGTGAGTTACTCAATGTTAATTATATACATACATATTTATGGCCTTGGGATAAAATACCTAAATACTTCCACTCTAAGTACTAAAAATGCACGCATGCTTTATAACTTGTGAAAATATGATAGGGGCATGCATGGGGGTTGTGTGTTTCCCATTAAAAATGAGGACATTTTTGACAGATGCAGTATGGCAGAATATATCAAGATAATTAATTTACTTTCATTCCACAGAGGTGTTTTTTGGTTTTTTTTGTAATTTCTCAGCATGACCTCTGTTTTGTGCTTAACAGGACAATCACTCAGTTTTATCTTTCCATGTAAAACTTACCCAGTCTACATTTGTTTCTATGTTGATTGATGGAAACCATAATAATTTATTTTGCTTAATTCAAACATTCTGGTTCAAAATTTCAGCACAATCTTGTTGTTTTCACAGCTTTCTGATCAACTATTTTTTTCCCCCCACTTTTTTATTTCACATAAATAAAGCTGTTTCCAGACCCAACAGCTGGCACTTACTGACTGAAGGGATGAACAGGAAGACTGTGTATTCATAGGATTACAGAACAAGCTGAGAAGAACAATTTATGCAGAGTTTTGTAAGTTTAGCGAGGCAGAAAATAGATTGGGGTCCAGAGAAGAAATGATGTGTCAGTCAAAGCTAAGCATACAGATGCAAACTTCCATGACACAAGAGCAGTCATGTGCTTTCTTAGCTTTTGTGACTTCAAGAGTTACTTCTGAGTTTGGGTAGAACAGCAAACACATGCTTGTAAAGATCATACTCTTAAGTGACTTTTCACAGGTCTTTTCTAAAGCCTGAAAAAAAGAATAAAGCTGCCTTGAAAGATATAGAAGATGTTTAAATATCTTTTAGGAACAGTCCTAAAGAGGAAGAAAAGTGTGACTGAACACTGTGACTTTGCTATTTACACATTGCCCTTGTGTAAACTATTTTCTCAAAATGTGTAATTTCATCAAATACAATAGCTTTTCTGTAGCATAGTGTAGGTCAGTGGTCTGTACTCAATACTGACAAATGAAAGCTAGAATTATATGCATGTATTGTGTTGTCTTTATCAAGACAGGATACTGTAACTGTTTCTCAAGCCCTCCTATGTGGATATTTCTGTCTAATGGCTTCTGCTGATTTCCCTTCTTTATTTGATTTATAAACGAGGAGCTGCTCCTTGAAATGGCTAAGTTTCTACAAGCAATATTATACTACAAAATATTATTGGCAATACTATGCAAATTGCCAGAAAGGTGTTAGACTGCAATTTCTCCAGCATTTAAAAAAGCTGCCTCTTACCTATGTGATACACAGCGACTAAAGCATCTGTTCATTTTCATTCAAATTATCTATTTAATAATTTTAAGCATATTATTAGTTGCTTTGAGATAATGGTGCTCAAATTTCATAACATTTAAGAAGAAAAAATGGCTTGAAAGAATCCATTTTACAGATACAGAAACAATGATCATATGTCTTTGCTAGTCTGAATTACACACTATCTGACTTCAGTTATATCCCCTCAGTCATAATTTTATAGGTTACATTGAATGCCTGATTAAGATTTATATTCTATAGAACACAATGTTCATTTAATAGTACCATCATTATTATTGAGTACTTTACTGATACTTTTATGGGTTAGAGTTCATGTGCACAAAGAGTATGAAAAGTCACTTCACTGTTATGTCACAGATAAGAAATAATAGATCATCCAATTTTCCAAAACATGTTTCTCCTATCTTTTATCAGCACGCTTCTATCAACATATTTAGATATTTGTGGCAGGTTAATATGGGCCATTTTCACCTGGCAACAACATCAGTCCTTAGCAACAGTAGGTGTGTATTCAAACTATTGGTGACACTGAGCCAAAATGGAAGATCATACTACAGAAACCTTTGGATAATATATGTTAGGAATTTTCATATATTATTTCACCTTGGCAACCATTTCATTTAATTCCCTAGCAACTCTGAATATAAACTCAGTTTTGAGAGATTTTTCGTGTTCAAAATCACCTCTTGAGAACAACTAAGATGATTCCCTTATTAACTTTAATGATATCCAGTGTTTCACTTATTCCTAGTTTAAGATAAATGGCAGAATTCAATATTGCACAGCAGTGCTCCAGATCTACGTAGTATTTCATGTCTTGGAAGTCGTGAAAATTAAGACGATACAGCTGTAATTTAATGTTATTCTTCTACTTCTTTATATATACTAGTATACAGCTGCTATTTCAGAAACTTTTATTGGTATTGTACATGTACAAAAATCATTGTGTTCATCCATCAAACTTCTTCTATCCTGTCTAAGCAAGACTTTATATTGTTTTGATAATAAAGGCCTACATATTCTTCTGCTGGAATATTTGAGGAGAAAATAATTTGTCCCTGAAGGGAGTAGAAGGACTCCACTACTATTTTATCCCCATTCATATGTATTCCATTTACTAACCCATTGGTAAAGAAGTATCAGCTAAAATCATAGTAGGTCTCTTATGACAAATATCCAGTTTGGCTGTCATTTGATTTGAGAAGTTTTTCTGTAGTGTAGCAGATCTTGTGGGGATTATTGTCTGGCAGTGGTTCCTCTAAGTGTTAAGATATTGTATAAATTTTGTTTTCTACAAATATCTCACTATCTTTAAATTGTTAAATTTCTCACTTTTCTGTTTAAAGAGCCTTCTGGACTGTATTTGAATAATTAAAGGAATATTATCCTACTTTTCATTCCTAAGGAGAGTTAAAATGTATTTGTGTATACCATAGAATTCAAGTGACGAAAAATGAGAAGAAAAGGAAAGCAATGTCAATGATCACAGAGCTTTCTATTTCTGTTGGTGTCTTCTGGTTTTTACTACCTGTTTCTTTATTCAATTGCAGTAACAAACTGTATATTCCCCTTTTCCCCTGCCTCCTTCCCCCTTCCCCCAATGGTTTAATGGGCTGCATTGGAGATGAACTTTGTCCCTTTTTCAATTTCTAGTGCTGAATTTTGTTTACATAGCCTTGCTAGTCTCCATATGGGTTTTTAAGCAACAAAACAATTTTACATGCTCAGAGGAAGCTTGAGTTCTTAGGGATGTAAATAATCTGACCCACAAACACAGTGACTTTTCTGGTTGTTTTGTTGATCAGTCTTTAATTTTGTGACTTAGGACTTGCCCACACACTAAGTAATATTATTCATCTTATGTCATCATGAAGCACTGTTCCAAATCTTAACTGCAAATGATCTTCTTTTATACAATATGCACATTGTAAAGGTATACAATTTTTTCTGCATATGCAATTATTTCTATATATCCTTTCTGCCTCAGCAACTAGACACAGAGGATATTGCTTATTGTTGTCATGGGCATTTTTTGAAACTTCTCCATTTCCCATGGTGTATTTCCACTTAACTAAACTCAATTCCAGCTTATTAAAAACAAGGTCCTCTGGATTATAAAATAGCCTCAGAGAAACAATAAGCTAGAGCACAATGAAAAACAATAACAACAACAAAACAAAACAAAAACAAACAAAAAACCCCAATGCCAAAACAAAACCCCCAACAACTCAAAACCTAAAAACCTCTCTTGCTTGAACAAGAACATCTATGACAAAATGTGGTGAAATAAATAGTCTATTATCAATAATATTATCATTCATTACTCGTATTCTCTTTGTGTGCTATTCTTTTTGAGGCAGTGGCATGAAAGTTCTATTAGTGCATCAGACAAGAATGTGATTGCTGGAATGGCAGTTCTGTGTAAATTTTTACAGTGTTAATATACCTGGTTATGTCCTAATGTCATGTTATTACATGAAGTTACATTTTTCAGATGAAACAGCAAGTATGTATTTCACAGCACCATGTAAAATTATGCACACAGAAAATATATTCTCAGATTTCAAGCTTTAGATAAGCAGCAGAACTGGTCAATATATTGTGAAACCTAACATCGGGAATACTTTATGAAGAACTAGAAGTCAGAGTTCAGTATGTCTTATTACCATAGAACAGCTGGTACCTTTGTTCTTTTTGTAAACCCTTTACATTTATTCTGGCTTCAGAATACCAAAACTAAAAATTTTTTAATGAGAAACATGCAAAAGATACCATGTAATCCCTTCTTTGGCTGTAAAGACAAGATACAATTAAATGGCATTTTATCAAAAGAAATAGACAAAAGTGCAAGTGCTAAAAAATGGCAGAGAAGTTCAAGCACCACTTACAAAAATGAGAGGCCACATTAAAAATTTAAAGTGATTAATTTATCTTTGAAGAAAATATTAGACATAAATTATATTGGATGAGTGACCAGTTTATTCTCTTTGGGAAAAACAGGTACAAAGAGTTCAGGCTTTCATAATGGAACAATTGTAAAGCTACTATTTATACAGGGGTTTCTGGAATAGGTATGAAATAAAAAACTTATTTTAAAATAATTTCTGGTGCTAGTTAGGGGACTGATTCAAACCACATCTTGGGGCTCAGGAAAACTCATTCATTGCATCCAGGAAATTTGGAACCAAGCCTATGACTCCTCTACACTAACAGAAGAATGGTGACTATTGTAATTCAGATTTTTAAAAGCAAGTAATGAGTTTGCAAAGTCAAGATGAAATATTGAAATGCTGATATCATGAATATGGCAATGTCAAGATAGACTATTAAATCAGAATACAAAATGCATATTTATGTATGTATCTTCAGTTACAAATAATTCTGCAAATTAGAAGAGGATATTCAAAAATAGTTCTGAGATTTCTAAGAGTCAGACTTGGGGAAGATCAAAACACTGGAAATTAGTCAGAGAAAATAACACAAAAAGAAAATATAGAAATAAGCAGAGATGACTGGAAACATATTTTAAAATTGAAAACATGGGCAATACATTTTTGGGAGGAAATGAACCAAAACAGTAACCTTTCATTAGATGGAAAAGTCTTGACATGTCCTACACAAGATAGGAAAACAATTTTTTTTTTACATTTTACATACTTTTTTTTTACATTGTTGTAAAAACTTGCAGACATTGCTCTATAAGGCAACATATCTCAAGAGATTTAAGGTTTTACATGTCATCGATCAGACCCCAGCAAACAGTACGTAAATTAATTTTTCTGGAGTGGATACACTTCCCTGCAGTGTGTGTTACTGTTGTTGATCATTTTATTGACTGAAGTTCATCCCTGTTCAGAGGATCTGTCCAATACCCATGGAGAGAAATTAAAACTTGATCCTGCAAACACTTAAGCATCTGCTTATTTTTGCATGAGTAAGAAGCTCTTTTCAATTTCAGCAGGCTTGCTGATGTGTATAGACTTCAGTGTTCATAAATGTTTCATAGCATCACTGTTGAGAAAGACTGTGTTCTAAATGTGCAGTGCATTTATCTTGTACTAGTCCTCAGTGTAATTGTGTATTTGCATTAAGTAAGCTGATTCTTCTGCAGAAATACAAAAAAGTCAGTTGCTTGATTATCTAATTAATACCTATCATGAAAATTTAAAATATGACCCTATAGTCCTTACTTTTGTCTCAGAGGAAACATTTTACTGATAAGTAGACCAACAAGTAAAAGATGCAATACCACTCAAAGCAACAGAGCTGATAAAACTAATACTGGTACTAGACAGCAGACTTTGGTGCAGTGCTTCTGAATAAGTTATTGCTTGAAGAGAAACTGCATATTTAGGCTTTTTCATTTATAAATATAATAAAAATAATAAAGATTCAGGGAAATTTTTTAATATTGTCTTTTCTGTGAAAGATTGTCGTTGAAAGATGGAGCAAGAAAAATGGATTAGGAAGTCTGTTAAGGAGGACAAGTACTTTGGTACTGAAGACTGTCTGGCTTTAAAAAAAAGGAAAATAAATAAAATAAAATAATAATTTTTAAAAACATTCAAAAAGGAAAGTAATGGAAAAAACACCAATCTGCTCTAAAGCCAACAAATAATTTCTAGTTCCTCTGACAAGAGACAGAGAGGGAATTGTTGAAATATGAGAAGAAAAGAAAGCAAAGACTGAAGAAGGAGAAACAGAAACCAT
>JAODKT010001765.1:642518-662929 GCA_027576195.1 Cossypha heuglini | reverse complement strand
TGGATTTCATGTTATAAATCACATATAGCTTTCTAATTAACAATATTTATTAAATCTTGGAAAGTTCATCCTGTTTGAAATTCAAATTTATCCTAGTCAGGAAACAGAACATAATGCTTAAATCCTAACGTGCACGAGAAAGATCATAGTTCAGATTTTGTAGTTTTGGAAAAAAAGTCTGGTTGCTACAGCATGATTGTTAAATTGTGCTATGAATTAAGTGGAAATTTAGTGAATGCATTGAATGATTAGCAACAGCAACTAAAAAGGGTACTGAGCACTTCTAGCCTTCTGTTTTCTGCACTATGTCACACTAGCCTTTGTACCATGAATATTTAGCTATAAAGGGCAAGTAAGACTGGACAGCAATATATTGATTCTTGTAAATATTCTGCTAGCTATAGCTATATGAGATAGAGGTGCCAAACTTTTAATACTCTTTCTACCTACTATGTATAAGGTAGTATGTTTGACAGGTACATATGACCTGACCTATCTCTTATTAATGAGTTAGGTAGAATATTAACTGAAGTAGATCAGTCCCTACTGAGAAATTGTTTATGATGAGAACAGTGTCACAGAAGATTTGTGATTATTTTTCATGTGTACAGGAAGTTTGGAAATCTATAATACATTCTATATACTATATAATATATGTATAATAATGTATAGGAAATTTGGGGTTGTTGGTCACACTACAAAAACTCAATTATTTCTGTAATCACAGGTAATCTTCAAGTTTCACACCTTTATCTATTAAGCTTAAAACTGTGACAGAAAAGTTGAAAAAGTTAGTGGGAGTAATACCAACTATTTACCTGGGGTTATTAAGCTATTTAGAGAAAAATTAATTATTTGTGGGAAAATAGAGAAGAATCCTAAGATGATCCTGTGAATGAATAATAGTCAGGTGAAATTCAGCATGCAGGAAATGTGAATTTATACTCCTTGAGAAAAGCAGTCCTAATATCACAAACACTCATAATTTGAAAGTAGTTAATTTTCATCCTGAGTTAGATAGCTCATCTCAAAAGTAAATGAAGCAACATAGGTCAAGATGAAGAACAGGACAAAAAAGGAGAACCAAAAATAGTAAGTCAGTTAATGTATGAGTAATGACTACACATCTAGTATGCGTCAATCTGGAAGAGACACAAACTGAGAAAACCATAGAGAAGTTTATAGAAATCATGTCTGGGGTATAAAAAGCAAAAGGAGAACCCAATCATTCATATTTTATTCCAGTACTAAAACTATAGTCTGAAAAATGGAAGTAAAGTTCAGAAAAAATGCAGTTTACAGGGAAAATCTGAAACTTCTTGGGGAAAGTTATTTGGGATTCAAAATATGCCATAGGCTCAAGGAAGAAAAATCCCATGAAGCTGTAAATACATTGATAATCCCTCTAGCTTCAGAAACTCCCTAAGGAAGAGTCATGTGGGTACATGCCCAAGGGTAGTCATACTATATATTCGTGCTGTTCTTGTATTTCCCAGTATTTCCTTTATTAGCTACTTGATACCCCAAGGGAGCTATTGTATTATAAAGATCTTTGACCATTATTGCTTTTATGGTACTGCTTATAGAATATGATACCAATTGGAAAGCAAGACAAAAATACAACTAGGGAGTTAAATAAGTTACCAGACATGTACCTTAGTCTCTCTCTAGCCTCCCTGTTTTTATGGAATTTTATGCTTTATTTCACTCTCCATCTTGTGTTAAATGACAGTGGCAATACCAGAAGTCCAGAAAAAACTTGCTGTTAGGTATGAAGTTCCAGCAGGTAAAACATATTGTATAACCACAGCAAATACAAACTATGTTTTGTACCAGCCTCAATGGAGGGAGCTATTCTAAGCCATAAGAGACTTAGTGGAATTAAGACAGAGTCTCCTTCTCAGATATTCTTCACTAGTATGTTTACAGACAATAATACAGTGTGGAAAGCATTATAGATAGCAAGGAAAACAGAGCATACTAGGTTAGAAAGGCTGTTGTTCTTCTAGGAAAAAAATGAATTTATGACTATGAGAAGATAAAAATTAATGTAACAGGTTAACAGGATTAGGCAATTTACCTGAGACATACCTCTGTCTTTACTGAATTCAATTCAAAATTTAACTCATATTACATTTCTGAATAGAAAAATTACTATTTAAGTTTTCTCTTATGAAAGTGTACAAGAATTGGGTTTTTTCTTTTTTTTTCTATTGGCAGACTCTTTTTCATATGCTTTTCATCTTTTTTTTGTCAGCTTTTTTTTTTTAATATGGAGAGAAGTAAGTATTAAAAAACAAGGAAAAGAATGAAAACACTGGATAACACAGGAGAAGATATTCTTCCCACAGTCACCCCGACCTATCTTCCCTTTTTATTTTTATTTTCTATATTGGCATTAGCCAGATAAGTTTCTGTTCTTTCTGGCTTATATGTTGATAAGGGATTGATGGGCACACATATCACTATACTCTTGGACAGGGACTGCCTGAGGTCTGTGTTTATCTGCAGAGGTGCTACTTAACAGCATCACCCTTGATCAGTACAAGGTATTATTTTAAAATATTCCTTCTATCTCTCTGTCTTTTATGTTTCAAGCCAGAAAGAAATAATAGAGACAAACACTGAAAGAGGGTGTCTAGAGCTAATTGACTGGCATATTTAAAGTGGGCTGTGGTTGCTTAGAAACATTTATAGACTGTAACCAAAGCTTGATTATTAAATAGTCTGCAGGGCAATGTAGGACAACATGTTTTTACAAGAGCAAGATCCACAGTGAAAAATGGTTTGTAACCTAATACTGAAAGGAATCATATTTACAAATATTTTTTTACATTTTTAAAGTCCAATTAAACAACATTATTGAAAAAACTTTAACAATGCTTATGTCAGTGCAGTAAACTGAAATTCAGTGTCATGACAACTTGCTATTTATTCTGCAAGGCCCTCTGTTAATTCCAGAACTAGTAATTTCTACTTTGTGGCTCCTCTTGAGAGTAGGCAATTTAGTTATTACAATAAAGTGCATATTATGTAGGAAGAATCTGATTTTGGAGATCAAAGGACACTGAGATGTATAAAGTGCAGCAATCTTTGATTGCAAAACAACATCGTGTAACAATGTTGTAAAAAAAATCTAGAAGAGGGGGCAAACAATATATCCTACAAACATCTTATGAAAAGTATATAAAATAATCTATAACCAACTATATTTGTCTGTTGAAATCTCTTTATCTAATTATCTATTTCAAAAAATCCCCATAAATAATGCTTATTATGTCATTTGTTTTGGGATTCTTTGTGACAAAAAATGTTCAGTCTTTTTAAAGCATGTTTTAAATTTCTTCACATACATTAGTGAAATGTCAGGGAATTTTTATTCCCAGGTAATGCATTTTTATTTTCCTGGTACACATGAAACTTCTGTTGCAGTGATGAAGTCACTTACAACATTGAGTCATGGACCTGATAAAAACTGACAGGTTTCTAGGAATTTTTTTGCTTTCCTGAATCAGAGCAAAATTGCTATTCCAATGGTACAATGAGAGGAATTCTACCCTATCTGGCTGAAATCTAGATTTAGACTTAATTGAAGTTTTGTCAATAAAAACTGTAAATCATAGGAGCACTATAGGATGTCTGGCCTGTATGTGAATTAGCAAACAAAGACAGTGATTTTAAGAGGAATTTTTTTATTTTTACTGCAAATTATCGTGTTATTTCTAATTACAAAAGTTCTAATTGTTCCAGAGCAATTTAGTATCTAATACATACACACACACAAAATATATATAAAGGTAAAGGGAATGCGTAGTAAGCCAGCAGCAGAAATAATTAATAAATCAAAATTTAAGCGTTTAAAACACACATTACCAGGGTGTCAATGTGATTCTTCTAGCTTTCTTATTTATCTATCTTGAGAAGACATTAGAAATTATGAAAAATATTCAGTTTGTTACTGATCAAGACTAATCTCCTCTGGTTATTCCTTGAGTTAAAGTTCTGTAGAATTAACCAGATTTCTGAGTCCTGTGGACTTCTAGTACAAACTTACCTGTACTAACACTAACTGGAATTAAACCTGAAATGAAAACAGGAAGACTATTTAGCCAAAAAATGACAGATAATAGCATGATATGAAACTTTGCCACATGCATAATAAAATGCAGTCATTTACATATAGTAAAACTGAAAACTGGAATTGAAAACACCATCCAATCTTTCTATTAAATGAAATCATTATTTGTTGCCATGTTATATCAACAATACTCAGAAGAAAACTGTATTATTCAAGACTGTAGTACATCCTTAACAAATATTAATAAAACAAATAACAAAATAAAGTTGATGCTATTTCCTGTAGATTAATATTTTTTAATTATTTTAAAATTTAACGGAAAGCTATTATGTGAAACTGTTACTGGAAAAGATATATTCAGGATTTAGATTTTAGATTTTCAGCTTAATAGCTTTTACACCTCTGGACAGTGATAAAGGAAATGGGCGTGACTTTTTAAACCCAAATAAGTCATATGATCTTTTTGGTATTAAAAAAACCCAATATTTTTGAGAGAAAGTAAGTGGTTGCTGCAACTCGCTGAGACATAAACCTGTAACAGCCTGGGTGCAGATGGCATGGCTGGGTGTTACCTTGGGACTGGCAGAAGTCCTAAGGTGGTGAATAGAAGGAGAGACGGGCACAATTCGGTGACCCAAAAACAAAATAGGCTTTACTTAGGCAATATAACAAACATATATCGAAAGTGATCTGAGTATAGGGGCACCAGAAAGGGTGAGGGCCAGGGTGAACCACTAACTTATATAAAGTAGGTTGGGGTGGAGTTTGAGGGTGAGAGTCCAATGGGAAACAGCAATTGGGAATATTAAAATGAATACACCAAACATGGACCAACGACAACTGGGGAAAAAAGAACTTACTAGAAATATTAACATATGAACCCCCAAGGGGCAATGAGAGTGAGATTGTACTCACCATACACATGGGGATTTTTCCAACGGCTTCAGGTAAAACTCTTCATCCTGCTCAACCCCAACATAAACCTGCATATTTAAGAAGGTAGAATCAGTCTTATCATTTGATACTACTTACTTACTACTTTTACATCCTAAACTACATTAAACAATCTTGCAGATAAAATTGCTAATATTTATTAGAAAAATTATTAGGTCCCAAGATTACAATACTGGGCTATCTAACAGTTACCAACGAGAAAAAACTCTTCAAATAGCTTCTGTAATTTCATACCGCGTGTTCATAAATAGCAAGAGCTCTGTAAGGAATCATTTTGCATATAAGGATGACATATTTGAAGATGACCTAAAAATTTGTGGAATGATGAGTAATGACTTTGTCCAAGTTAGGCAATTTTTTATTCTAATTCTACTGGATCAGAAGGAATAACTTATTATAGGTGTTATGAAAAAAAAAAATGTTGGGAAAGTCAAGAAGAATGTATTTCAACTTCAGATAAAAAGATATGCAGGAGTTTCTAAGTGAATTACCTTTATATATAGAAACAGTACAAACATTTCTGTATAAAATAAGTTAGAATTATGAACATTTTAAAAGAATTCTTACACTGTTGTTGCCTGTAATTTAAACTAACTTGACTATCCTAGAATGAAATTATAAAAACTTTTCATTGATTGCTAATATAAGAAGAACCTAATCACCATTGTTGCTTTAAAATAATATAGTAAAATTTTGTAAACACGAAAAGGCATAGTAGTTTATTTCCTATGCCTTCAGCTAGATTGTTAATGGAAATCCAGTACTGAAAAAGACTCTCTCAAATGTACCACCATCCTACAGAAAGGATGTTAGTTGTCTCTTTCCTTGAAATTCACAGGAGGCTGTTTTATCAGAAACTGAGGAGGCAAGTACTTCAAACTGATATATTAAAAAGAAAAGGAATGGCTTGTGATTTATCATGTTCAACATTAGTTGGAAAAGACCACTAAGTCAACTGAAATATGAATAAGTACACAAGAACAAAAACAAACTGGAAGTTTTGTGCTTTCCTATGTTATTGATTAGCCCATTAAACAATACCTCTGAAGTGTAGGGCACAATCATTTACTTAACCCCTTTTCATGTCTAAGTTTGCATAAATGCACCAGGAACTTGTTTCTTCAGCCATTTTAGCTCTCATTACTATGTTCTGAATATATGACCACACAGCCAAGGGAGAGACAGTGCTCCTTGCCCACATTTAAATTCAGTGTGAATCCTTCCTACTTGCACAGAAGTAGCACTAAACTCACAGTGGAATGACAATTTCCCTATTTTTTGTTCAAGTAGGAATGCGCAGCTTTTATTGCAGTGAATATTTGGATTTGAGTTCTACCATTTATTAACTGGATAAAAGCACTAAAGTAGACCTGGGGATACTTTAAATGGGTGTGAATTGAATTTATATTCCATTTAAGGACTGTTTCAGCACTGACGGTGTAGTGACAAAACAAAATCCACAGTTTCCAGTGGTTTGAACTAAACTGACATGTTCCCTTTTTGTTTACATGAGGCAAAATTAGCTGAAGCTGTGAATCTAAACATGTTTGGGACTGATTCCATATAAATTTTATTAAACCTGTCATTATTATACGATTTTCTTTTTTTTGGATGGATTAAACTTGTAAGGACTAAAAAACAAATTATGGTCTAGACACCAGCAATTAGTGTTGCAAGTCCTGTTCTCTTGCTGTGGGTACTGTGTATCTTAATAATATGCCTGAAGTTTTAGTTTATTGTTTCCCCTAGTTGGATGCTGCTATTGGATTATTTTTTTATCCTGCTGTAATCACATACATTAGTTCATCTGACTTTTTCTCAGCTATCAAACTAATAATTATTAGACTGCTTAATAATATATTTAGTGCTGATTTTACGATTTATTCATGCAGATTTCCATTCTTTTTTCTTCCCGTAACCACTCTGTCCCAGTTTTGTAGGCGATAAAATGTTCATTGAAGCACGACACAAGAGCAGCACATTCAAGAGTATTTCATCACTAAATATTTCTTCGTAACAATTTAACACTTTCTGTTTGATATAGGAGAGTAGGACTGTCAACCGTATAATATGAAACCAAGCAACAAGAGAAGAAGACTTATTCATCCTTTTTAAGTTCTTATATTTTTTCTGGACAAAAAAATCTGGCATCTAACTTATTGAAGGAGAGTACAGGGATTTATGTATGATCATATGTAGAGTGGGTTCTGAAGTCCTGTGAACATGAAAAGATTAATGTTGCTAGTATGGATCAGGTTAAATGTTTTCAAAAGGATCAAGAAAGTACTTAAACCATAAAAAGTGTCTGGCAAAGACTCAAATCTAAGGCTACACTCTGATTTTTCACTTTGAATGTATGAAAAATTGTGTAAAGTGCTCCTACAGAGCACCAGTTAATTTTTACTGAAATTATTTTACTACTAGGATTCACTATTGGACACTCGAATGCTCCATTTCAGCTCACGAATCTCTACCCATACATTCAATCCCTAAACACGTTTTGGAGTATTTTAGTGCAAAACAGATCAAACATATCCCTTTTTTTGGACTAGGATTAGTTATCCTAGAGATGACATAACTCAGAGCAGCAATTTGTTCAAGGGGCAATTTTCTGCCAGTATGTTTTGTCCATTATGACACAGATACATGGACTAAAAAAAAAGTGAGTAGATGCAAGTGTCAAAGACTCTTTTAACATGTATAGGAAAATTGAGAAATTCTCTGTCTTCAGTAAGACAAAAGGTACTGGCTCATTAAACTAATTAAAGGCCGAGAGGCTAATAAATCCTTTATATACAGGCTGAATAAATGTACTATTTATAAATGCATTAAGGAGATCAACACCACTCAGAAAAATATAATTGACAAGATATAATTTTGATATAAAAATGAAGCAGAGATTAACAGAACAAATTTGAACACAGAACAAAAATTAGTGGGTGTTTTGTTTAGTGTTTGTGCTTTCCATTTTAATGGTCAGAAGGGGGAAGGGAAGGAACTAACACAGTTTTAAGATGGATTTCAGTAAAACTTGCTGGTGTGAAACTTCAAGAATTGGGTTTGTTGGGCTTCAAAGGCGGGGAAAAAGGGAGGACAGTTGGTTTCCTCATATCTAGCATTGTCTCAGAATTAATTAACCAGAATTTTATGTGCTATGCTGTGTTGATCTCATTCTCTCCCTGTGAGGAGAGGCCAAAAATACACTAACCTCTGCATCCCTTGTTCTGCACAGTTTGGCTTTGAGGCTCCGGGGTCTTTTAGTGAATCAATGAGGACCAATCAAAGCAGCAGTGATTCCATGATGCCTTGGTTGTTCTCCTGGTGCCACCCATCACATCCTGTTTAGCATTACTGTTGGGAATGCTGCCTAAAACTGAATTATGATCCACAGGGAAAAAGAAAGTAGACCAGATTTAATGCACATTTACAAGCAGCTTATTCTGTCATTACCTATACCTTCCCGTTTCTCCCTTTTTCCTGCTACATTTTTTTTACTTACACTATTTCAGAACATATACAGAAAGAGATGGACATACCCTTCTCACTGAAAACATGAATCTCTTCCTTTAATGGCAGTAAGACTAATACTTTTCTTCTGATGCACACAGAATTTCTTTTTCACTTGGTTTCTGTGCGTCACTTAAAAATGTAGGTTATGTATTGGTCTCTGAAGGAAAGTGGTCAGGCATTAGGTTCATTACATGTGACTTATTTTGTTTTAGACTCAAAGTTAGCAAGACAGTATCATTCTCAGGTCCTATCTCTGACTCTCATTACAACTTTATGTTTGAGCTGAAAGCTTTATATTTACAGGAAAATAAATGTCCATGGAAAACAAAGGAACAATTCACAGCTATGATTAGAAGAAAGGCAGTCACTCATTTGTGAATAAAAGCATGACCTTCAATTCCTAAATAATCACAACCTTAATATCAGCAACAGGAGAGCCATAGAAGCTTAGGATGGTTATCATCCATACAGAATTTGGAGGTATACATCTACAGTAGTATTACACTATAAATTATGCAGTCTTCCTGTCATAGGGAATACTTCCTGTGTTCTGACCTCCTATAATTATTGTTGTTAGTATGTCAAAAGACTTTCTTGAAGTTAAAGAAATACTGTACTGTTTGCATCGATCATTAGAAGACTGATTAACTATGTCTGAGAGCAACGTGTGTGTCTAATTACAATTATATACTACTTAAGTACTAAACCCAATGGACCAGGCTTGCTTTCTTTTTTTTTTTAATTCAACCTCTATCTCTAGTAGATTTTCTGCAAAATAGCTTCCGTAAAGTAAGTTTTCAATACCTTTTTTCCCCATATCCTGCATTATTTTTAAACCATTTACCAATAAGAAGATTATATAATAGTTAATTCAGACATTCTAGATTCTCAGCAAAACTAATGTTAGTGCAAGGGTTTGAGGAAATAATTTTAAGGTTTACTTTATGTTCAATGTCTCACTTTCATCCCAGGTATTACACCTCACATACACACACCTTTTTAGGGAGAAGGATATAAGATGGCGGTAAAAATAGTCCTTTAAACTTGGTTATAGAAGCTGAACCTTAAATATATGCCAGTGTTGATATTAATGTATAAAAGCCTTAAGTTGTCAGTTTATGATTATGAAACCTACCTCTTTCTTGAAAGAAGTAAAGTCACTCACTTTCAAATAAATGGACAATTATTTCAAAGTGAAACACCCCAAAGAATGGTGGCATGTTTACAGTGTCCAGTGGGTCACAGTGCCAGAGATACCTGTACTGGCAGAAACATCCATCACGGGGCAGGGTGCAGAGACATACTGGTGAACTTGCTTAGCTATAGAAGCAGAATAGTTCAGGCAGCATTGCCCCTGAGCCACTGAGCTTTGAAAAGTGCCAGGGCTTGTTAGCTTACAGGCTGTGCCTTGCTAGCAAAGGCACACTCCTTCTAGATGAGAGCTGGCTTCTGTGCACCTCCCACGCTCCCAGGTGCTGCTGTGGTCACATTAGCATGGGTGAAGTGGATGCAGGTGTCTTGACTGCTAGTGTGGGCAGTTCATTTCTCGCAGTAGAAAAGGTTCCTTGTCTGAGTGCTTAATAAATGCTGCACCAAAGTAGAAATTGTATCTCAGCATTGCATTAAAACTGATCATTAGCATTTGGTGCATATGTCAAATTAAATAAGCACTGAAATTGGAATAGTCTTAAATGATATATAACCAATTTTTGGGCTATGAGTTCTTCCCATGTGTCCAAACAGTTAAATAGTTTGTAGAACTAGATGGAATTTTAAAATTGCATAGCATTTACTTATTCATATGTATGTGAATGATATTTCCTGCCTAAACATTATATTTTAAAAATTATGATTTCATTTTAAAGAATATTTTCATAATTACAATCTTTATCATATGTTTTTAATAAATTCGGTAATCTGTATCAGCACAGTGTCTCATAACTGAGCTGCAGAAAACAATTCCATCTCCTAAAGGAATTGCTTCTCAGATTGTTCAGCATTAACTACTCCTGACTTTGAGAGTATGTCAACATATTGTTTATTCCTAGGAGTACATATAATTGTCCTATTGCTGGTAGTATTTCAAAATCCTTAATGAAATACAAGAATTTAGCACATTTTGAAGATTAAGTATAAAATACATCCGAGAATATTTTCCCAAGCTAAATCAGGAACTCTTCTTCAAAGCATGTTTCTAAAATAGTAATTCAAGCAGTATGTTGAGAAATATCTGAATGACTTATATTTGAAAGCAGAAAGTCAAGATACAACTAGAGTCTGCTGAACTCCAGGAGGTAAATTTTCTGTCTTCAAAAATATTCTTGGATTTTCCCAACAACATTTTTATTAATAATGATCTGGTAGAGTATACATAATGAAGACGTTTTGTTTTGTTTAGAAATTAGGATTGGCATATTTCTCAAACTGCTTTTGCTTGGAAGACTAGCTTGTTATGGTAGAACTGTCTTGAGACAGATAGCAAGTGGGGGAGGAGGAGAAAAATATGGGTTTCTACATTCTCCATTACATTTACTTAGACAGCTGACAGAACTACCAGAAAACTTTTCAATGTTGTGTTTATGTGTAGAACATTCCAATACTCAGTCTTCTAATTACCCCTGTGGGAATCAAATAGTAATAAGAAGTTTCAAGTCTACATCTATTGCCTGTTAAATACGTGTGCTTATGTACATATTGTGAGCTCTATTGTTTCTTTGTACCAGCAATAGGTACAGATGCTTTTAGTTGTTGTTGCTTCCTAATCTTTTCTGTTTCAAAATCAATGCCAAGGGGAAAGTGTGGTTCATACTGGATACTCAGATTTCATTTTAGGCATGAACTTTAGCTCCACTCTCTAGCTGGCCTTTAAAGGGCAAGATAAATACCCAAAAAGTGAAAAATGATGCATTTGTATTCTTTTAAAACAAACAGAATTACATGTTCTTAAAATCAAAGGTCATTTCTCTTTCTAACAGTCTTTCAGCTTTTCTACCTTTGGTTCCCTCAAAAAACAAGGAGTTATATTCCATTAGTTACTCTTTCATCAGAGCCTTATTCATATCAGAATATTATTTGTTCTGAGCATTTATGCAGTACATACATTATTAAGACATTGTTTTATTTAATTTTTTTTGGGATTGACAAAGAGAAAAACTTGAAGAATAAATAATTTTATACCAATTTAAAATAAAGTTAATGCATTAAAACCAGTAGAACATGATGTTTTGTTTAAACCAACTTTTTAGAATGGATGACATTTTCTTCTCACATTTTTCTTCCAAGTTCCTTTCAATGAGAAAAAGGAAAAGCAAAAAAGGAAAAAAACACACCACAAAAAACAAAAAACCCATCAACAAGGGTTTAGCATGGTATAACCACAGTAAGTTCAAAAGAATCAGCTGTTACTGCAAGTATGGGCTTATTCCTATATTCTGTCAGCCCACCATGCTCTAAACCCTACCACAGAATCATAGGAAAGCACTGGGTTGAAAAGACTTCTGTGATCATTTATTTCAACCATTAATCTAGCACTGCCAAGACCACCATTAAAACACATCCCCCTAACTGTTACATCTATACATCTTTTAAGTATCTTGAGGGATGGAGACTCAACTAGTTTCCCGGACATCCTGTTCCAATGTTTGACAATCCTTTTTGTGAAGAAATTTTTCCTAATATATATAGTCTAAAACTCCCCTGACACAACTTGAGGCCATTTCCTTTTCTTTTATAACTCATTTCTTCTGAGGAAAGACTGATCTCCGGGTCATTACAACCACCTTTCAGGTAGTTGTGAAGAGCAATAAGGGCCCCCATCAGTATCCTTTTCTCCAGGCTAAATCACCCTAGCCCCCCTCAGCTACTCCTCACAGAACTTGTGCTCCAGAGCCTTCACCAGCTTCATTGCCCTTCTCTGGACATGCTCCAGAAACTCAATGTTCATCTTGTAGTGAGAAAATGGGACACAGCACTTGAGGTGCAGCCTCACCATTGCCAGGCACAAAAGTACAATCACTGACCTAGCCCTGCTGGCCACAATATTCCTAATACAAACTAGGATGTTGTTGGCCCTCTTTCCCAACTGGGCATACATTGGCTCAGGTTCAGCCACAGGTGACAAACATGCCTGAGACTTCTTCCACTGGGCAGGTTTCCAGCCAGTCTGCCCCTAGCCTGTAGCAGCTCCTGGGATTGTTGTGACCCAGCTGCAGGACCCAGCACTTGGTCTTGTTGAATCTACTGAAGATGGGTCCTTTCAGGATCAGTGAAGGAGACCTGGTTACCCAAGACATATAGATGGTCAAGGCACTCAACACCGTTTTCACCAGTCTTCACCAGCAAGTGCTCCAGCCACACCACTCTTATGCAGAAGGTGAAAGGAGGGAAATGGGGGAATGGAGAACCATCCACTGTGGGAGAAGACTGCTTAAATGGAAGAAGACTTAAACGGGCTGGAAGGAAACTGAAGTTGCAAAGTACGTGGGATCTGAGGAGATAAATTTATGGGTCTTGAGGGACCTGTTTGAGGGAGTGGCTATGCCACTATGTGTCGTATTTGAGAAGTCCTGGCATTGCAGTGAAATTCCCACTGACTGGAAAAGGAGAAATGTAATACCCAATTTTGAAAAGGAAAATAAGGAAGACCCACAAAATTACAGGCCAGTCTGGCTCATCTCAGTGTCTGGCAAGACCGTAGACTAGCTCCTGTTGGAAAAACTCTGCTAAGGCACAAGAACAATGAGATGACTGAGCCAACATGTCTTTACAAGGCAAATCATAGCTGACAAATTTGGCCTTCTATGATGATGTTATGACAGTGGTGGACAAAGGAAGAGTAACAAAAGTCATCTACCTGAACAAGTACAAAAAGTACAAAGTGAAAGTACAAATTATTTGACGGTGTTCTGTGTGTCAGCCTTGTTTCTAAACTGGAGAGACATGGACTTGACAGATGGACCACTCAGTGGATAAAAAAATTGGATGAAGGAACACATTTGAACAGTTTTCATCAATGGTTTGATACCCAATTGGTGATTCATCAGGGGTCTGTATTGGGACCAGCACTTTTTCACATCTTTGTTGCAACAAGGACAATGAGACGCAACTTTGTTGATGACACAAAGCTGTTTGGTGAGGTCAACACCAAGGGCCAGGCTGCCATCCAGATGGATCTTGACAGGATTGAGAGATTTGTTCACCAAGGCCAAGTACAAGGTGCTGCACCTCAATCAGGGAAATCCCAAGCACAAATATAGGCTGGGCAGAAAATGGATAAAGCACCACCCTGGCAAGAAGGCCTTGAGGGTATTTGTTGACAAGAAGTGCAACATGAGCCAACAGTGTGTGCTCACGTCCCAGAAAGCCAGGTACATCCTTGGCAGCGTTAAAAGAGCCATGATAAGCAAACTGAGAGTGGTGATTCTCCCTGGCAGCGTTAAAAGAGCCATGATAAGCAAACTGAGAGTGGTGATTCTCCCCCTCTACACTGCTATTGTGAGACCCTGCCAGGAATACTGTGTCGAGCTCTGGGGCCCCCAACACAAGCAACAAGTCCAGAACAGAGATAGAAATTTGATCAAAGAGCTGGAACACCTCTCCTAAGAAGAAAGGTTGAGACAGATAATGTTATTCAGCCTGCAGAAGAAAAGGCTTTGGGGACAACTTTAGAAGCTTTCCAGTACCTAAAGGGGGTTTATGAGAAAGATGGAGAGAACTTTCCATGGGAGAATGTAGTTACAGGGCAAAGGGGAATGGCCTCAAGCTGAAGGAGAGTAGGTTTAGATTAGGTCATAAGAAGAAATTCTTTACTGTGAGGATGGGAAGGAAACTGAAACAGAGTGGTTGTGGACTCTCTATCCCTGGAGGTGTTCAACACCAGACTTATGGGGCTCTGAGTGAGCCGGTCTAGTGGAAGCTGTTCCTGCCCTCTGCAGAAGTCTTAGAACTATATGATCTTTAAGGTCTCTTCCAACCATAATCTTTCTCTGATTCTGATTCTAAATTCATACAACTGGCCTTGGTCCCTTGATTCAGCCTTTTCAGATTAATCTACAGACCCTTACAACCCTCTAGCAGATCAGCATTTCTAACCATCTTAGTGTCACCTGCAATCTGACTGAGTGGTCACTCAATCCCCTTGCCCAGATGATCAGTAAGACACTAAACTGAATTGGCTCCAGTACTGAGCTCTGGGGAACACCACTGGTGACCAGCCACCCACTGCATTCACTATTACTCTCCAGGACAGTCATCAAGTCAATTTTTACCCAGTAAAGATAAAAGCAGGCCAAACTACATGCAACCACTTTTTTTTTTTTTTTTTTTTTTTTTTTTTTTTTTTTTTTTTTTTTTTTCTCAGAAGAATGTTATGGGAAAGAGTGTCAAAGGCTCCACTAAATTCCTGGCAGACCACATCCACTGCCTTTCCCTCATCCACAAGGTGGGTCACTCTGTCTCAAAAGGAGATCATGTTGATCAAGCAGGACCTGCCTTTCTCAAACTCCTGCTGGCTGGGCCTGATCCTCTCATTGTCCTCCTGCACGTGTCATCCGATGGCATTTAGGATGATCTGGTCCATGATCTTACCTATCACTGAATGAGGTCAGACTAACAAGCCTGCAGTTCCCTGCATCCTCCTTCTGGTCCTTCATGTAGACGGGCATCGAAGTTGCCAACTTCCTGTCAACCAGCACCATCTCAATTAGCTGGAACTGCTTTCCTGCATCTGCTCACACATGCCCAATACACCCAGTAAGACTGCAGCATGTTCCACAGAAATAAATTGCAGGGAATGTGTCCCAGACTTCAAAAACCATTGTCTAGATAAATAGAGGGAATAAAAATGGCCATTTTGGAGTTATCAGTTTCAGCTGAAGCTGCACTTAAGGATCATGGCAGAAGCTGAAATAATAACAGTAATCACCTTGAATCCTTTAATCCTGCTGCTTTTTTTATGTAGACAGTTATTTCTGTATAACATCTCACTGTGCCCTGGTGCATAAGTTTTCATCAGTTCTCATTTTCCCCTGTCTCTTTCCTGCTCATTCCTAGAGGGAGTTTATTCAAACACTTCCATTCCAGAAATCTTTGAAAGGGATACATATTGGTTCTTATATACATTGATAGATTTCTACCTTAAATAGAGAAATTTTAGGTGTTTTGTATCAAGTTGTGTCTATTCATGCTTGTTAAGTACAGAGGCCTTGATTTATGTGCTCAAAATTCCCGTCAAACTATGTTCCCATCTACATTATAGCTATTTTGGTCCAAGTCCTCCTGCTCCAAACCTAGATAAAATGCAAACCTCCTAAAGAAGAAAAAAGTAGAGAGAAGAAAAACTTTTATTACTAAAATAGTAGAACCAAAACTGATGGATTTGGTTCCTTTCTGCTAAATTTTGGAAAGGAAAAGAGGATTCTGTGTGCAACACAGAATTTGAATATTTTGTTCTTTATCTCAGTCCTCTTAAACACTGACAAAAAATAATAATAGTTAAAATACTCTCAGCAGAAGGGTCATCCAACAATACCTTTGGTTCTGTTTCTATCTGTCAACATATTAATTGCACTCAAAATTTTATTGTGCAATTTCTTTCATCATTTCAGGGACAGAAGTGCTGTAAAAAAGGTGGTCGGGGAGGATTTTCTTGATAAGATTTCTCAGATGAAAAAGAAACGCAAATGCGACAGTATTGCATCTGATAACCGTTTGTCGATAAAGAAGGTTAAGCGTTGCTACCGAAGAGGGACAATAGAGCACAGAGGGGAAGAGAGACAGAGGAGCAGAAGGCACGGACAGCGTTACCGCAGGAGCCGCCAGCGCCGGCCCAGCAGGCGGGCGGTGCGAACGGCGCTGCGACTGCGCCCCTCCCGGGGCGGCTGCGCGCTATTTATGAACGGCAGCGGGCTGCCTGCCCCTGCTGTTCCTGAAGAACGGGCTCCGTGTTCCCGCTGTGCCCGAAGAACGGGCCGCCGTGGCTGCGGACGTGCTCGCGGAGCAGCCGCGGGCGGCCTGTCAGGGCTGGGGCACGGGCTGCGGGCTGGGTGCCGCGGGCCGTGCTGCAGGCCTTGGCCGGGCAGTGAGGGAAACGTGGCCGTGGCAGCCGCGGCTGGGTGCAGACAGTGCCCGCTCGCTCCGTGAGGGCAAACAGCGAAACGCCAGGTCCTCGCAGCGATGAACTGCCTCGCGGGAACGGGAAGCCGGGCGGGATGGGTGCGGACCCACCCAAGCAGGGCCGCAGAGAGGAAAAGGCGGGCGGGGGAGAGGGGCCGAGCTGACCCAACAGGCCAGCCCCGCTCCCCGCAAGAAACCCAAAAGAAAATAGCTCTCGTTGTGTTGCAGTTGGCTGCTTTTGTGTGCCAAGCCTCCTCCCATAGCCCGACTTGGCGAGCATTTTTTCCCGGGTGTCTGGGCATCTGCCCCCCCCGGCACACGGGAGGTTTGTCCGCAGCCCGAGCGCGGAGGCTCCGGCCGCCCGGCGGGGCCTGCGCGGGAACACGGCTCCTGCACGGGAACAGCCCCTGCAGGAATCCATCGCCGGAACGTGTGGAGGCCTAAATAAAAATCAGATCGGTCCCTCTCAAGTGCACAAATAAAATCACAGACCGTATTTCTCTCATCAGCTATCAGCAATTATATTAATGCTGAGATTTGTAGAAAATACTTCCACCATAGTTATGTTAATACCAATTACCTTTATAATGAGGAAAGAAAGGAGGAGCATAAATTATCTCCAGTACGTTGGTTTAACCTTCCGAATTTGATATTCACAGACATATTACAACATGACAATGTGTAATGTTAATGATTCTATTTTCTTCCTAGCAAATATTATTAAAATAGGTCTGGGTCTAAGATGTGAAGATTCAAGACCAGAATAAAAATATATAGCATTTATTGATGCTACCACACAGTTATGAGGTGTTTTGCTCCCCAAGTGCTGTTTAATTTCAATAGAAAAAGTGCTTGAACCTGAAGCTGTTAACCAGACCTATAGCAGTACATTTTCAGCAATACATTAAGGTTTAGGCATATACACATCAGACATCATACTCTTTTTTTACTGTTTTTTCTTGCAGATAAAGATCAAGGAAAGAACTGCAAAACCAAAATATTGCTCAGTATGAAATAATATAATTTCCTGTCATGCTTTATTTAGAAATAGCAGTTCATTTCCTTTTGCAATTTTTGTCTACATATGCCAATCACTTATCCAATAACAATTCTGACTGAGAGTTGGTTGTCATTAGTTGAGTTCAGCAATTCTGAATCATACAGGCATAACAGCAGGCAACAGGAGAGTTGAAATAAGAATTTGCTGGCCAAAGTCTGAGCAAGTTTCTGACGTACTGGTGATCTTTATAGACATCTAGGAAAGATTAATTTCAGAATCTTGTTCTTCTCCAGCTATATTGTTACAGATTAGGGGCATTCTCTGAGCCAAAATCTTGGAGAGCTAGGACCAGAGTGCCTTCATGTCAGTTGTACTGTGACATGAGATAAAAGTGTTCAGACAGTACAAGAGCACTGCTGCTCTAAACAGTGTAAAAGACAGTTTTGAATTAAGGCCAGGATACAAAACTGCATGTACTCTGTTGAGAAAAGCGCTGATGTATTTGATGAACTCTTAAAGTCCATTTTCAGTACTGTGCATTCTCTATTCTGAAATTCTTTATTGCTGGTGGTTTATTCTAGAGATCCATAGTTTGGCATTCTGTTATGAAGAAGGGTCATGTACATTAAAGATTTATTTGGGGGGAATAAACTGCTTTTTCAGTGAGGTAAGGAGATTTGAAAAGAAGTCAGAATTTATTTTAATGCTTGCTAATGATTGGTTATCTTGTACATAATATATAATAATACAGTTGTTTTGTATAAAGAGAAAGTATTGGGATCCTAAACTGATGTGGGATAAGGAGAGGTTATGTTTTGGATAAGGGTAAAGAAGACAGAGCAGTGTGCTCTTCACACTGTAACTGTTTTTGTAGGTGGATGCAGAGGTTCGTGTATTAATACAATTTATGGCAAGCAGGGTCTGTAAATGTCAACAGTATTATTTTTGTTTCTTCATGCATCTTCAGGAACAGGCAGCCATGTAATGACACTCTCTAAATTGTTTCATCTTCCTGAGAGCTCTCTTGTTAAAGCTTTGATCTGTCAAGCCAATTAGTTATCTGGGATCTAGTTCAAATTTTTGCTATATATATTTACTGTGGGATAAGTTGCTGTTTTCCACTGAAACACCAAGCTAGCACCCATTCTAGTGTTCGAGCAAACTGAATAATTTTCCATTTTACACTCCACAAAGTAGAATTTAATTTGAAGCAAGGTTTCTTCAGTTCTGATTGTGCATAAAATACTAATATGCATAAAATTACCATGGAGGAATTTCTGTGATGCAAAGTTAATGAATAATTATTTTAATTCTCTTAGTACACTTTATTTAGCCATAGGATTCCTCATTAATGACCAAAGAATTGCACAACTATGTTCATATTTCATATTAGATTTTTTTTTTCTGGTGGAGTTGTTATTGTTGGTGTTTTATTAAGGAATAATTATACATGTGGTCTTTTTAGACTATATAAAATATAAGTTTCTGTCTCGTTTAAGTTCTCACTCTCCAAGGCATGAATTAACTACTTGTACAGAGAAATTAAGGCTTAAGGAACACAAGCGGTGCTAGAGAAAGTTGAGTTGGTTTTTAAAGTATTTATCTTAAACACTTTGGTAAAAAAAATTTTGTAAAACTAAATGCAAATGGGTATGTCTTCATGCATAGATGAGAGTTTTTTTACATTTTTATAAAATGTTCATTCTAACTGAAATAATGGAGAGAGGTAACTTTTTTCTCTTGGTATTTCTGTGGAGATTTTAAAAAAATCTTAAAGTTCTCAGAAAACTCAGAAATTCTCTGTGTTTTAAACAATCATTCCTTCATCTCATGCACATCTCACTTTGTTAGGTAGAACAAAAACATTTGTTGAAGTCTTTATAGGGAAGGGGGGTTTAGTGATTCAAAGAGCTTCTTAGTAAAAATTGCTGTAGGTTTGCTATGAATAAACTGAAAACTTTGACAAGATACCTTCATAGACTGCTCTGCACATAACAAAAATCTCATATTTAATAAAGGACAACGAGATAAAAGAAGTCAGACATAACAATTGCTAGACTTTACTACACTAAGATTTACTTACTTACAAAGAGGGTAAGACAGATGATTTTCTCTTTTTTCCCCAGATATCAAATATAACAAATAATTAGCAATTGAATTAGAAATTTAAGATTACTCTGCTCTTTCTTTTTGTGTGTCCAAAAATATTTTCAAAAAGATACTTGCAAATTAGTTTCCCCTGCCTCTGAGGCAATCTTAAGAGATTGCACAAGGACTTAACTTCCAAATCACTGCACAGCCTCCAGCACAGAGGATAAAATACGTTGTGATTATGGTTCAAATAGTTGGCTCTTGCATGCTGAAGGCCCACCTTTTAATTGCTGCTCTAAAGGATGCATAAAGGAATTAGTAATGAAATAGAAAACTAGTCTAGCATATAATGCTGTGGCCTGTACGTAATAATGAGTGTAGCAGCTGGCAGACAGTGCACATGACATTAGAAATTAGAATATTTTGGCCTTCCTGTTTGGTCTGCTGTAGAACAAAACTTCAGTGCGAAAGGAATTCTTCAATGCTTAAACACAGACTTACATAAGCAGTTAAACCTATCCGAGCCTGAGGTTTTTCCTAGACCCGAGATCACCTCGGGGGGACATAAAGGGTGGTTTAAATTCTGGTTTTTCCCTGAATTTGCCGATGAGAGACTGCAGGAGACAGTTTTCAGAGGCTTCAAGGACTGTTTATTGTTTCTTGTCT
>JAODKT010001765.1:628061-642418 GCA_027576195.1 Cossypha heuglini | reverse complement strand
GCTAAATCCAGCCCCTGAGACACCTGGGTCTCATTCGAGGGTCTTTGGGGACCTCCCAGGGAAGCCAGAGGAATACTTTGGACTTGCACATAAACCCAAATGCACTGCATGCCCGTACACACATGTGTTTCATGTCTTTTGCACTGACATTGTTTCTTCAGTAAACTTATTTACCAGAGTACCCTTTCAAAATTTTGCACAATGAAAAGTGTACCTATTTGTATTCTTTATTAAAGACATGAGCTGTTAACTTGAATTTTAACTCTTGTAACAATTGTAACAATTTCTTAGGCATAAATATTTTCATTCTCATTTATATAATTTACTCTCCAAGATATACCTTCCAAAAAAAAATCATTTATCTTTACAAGGTATTGTTTTGAAAATGGAGTTTTGTGGAAATAGTCTCACACATTGCTTATAAAACTTATTCATCACAGCATAGAAGAAATAATTAAAGAACTAGCTGAAAAAAATTCAGAAAAAATTCAGAAAAAAATGGGCACAACATTATAGTACTTGTTGAATATAGTTGCTTAGAGATTTGCTTCAAAGTAACAATTTTTAACTGTTTACTTAAAAAATACTTTGATGCAGTGTAATGCTAATAGAAGAAAAAGACAATTTTGAAGGGTAAATCTAAACATTTGAAAGAAAAAAAACCAAAACAACACCAGAAAACCACAAAAAATACCCCATAAAATATAAATAATTGTTTTTTTAAAAAATTAACTTTTTTTCCTATTACAAGATATGTAATTGCCATTGACTGGGTCCATTGCAGTTGTTGGTGTCCTGGACTACTATTTTTGTGACAAGTGTGGAATCATCAGAAGATTCTGCTGATTGACATAAAGTTGTTCTGTTCATACAGGTGTTATAACACAATATGCAGATAGAGAGATTATATCCAATAGCTAATCTAGATGGTAAAAATAAAACTATAAAATCTGTAATAAAGATTTAAACTATAAGATTGTTTGGATTGGAAGGGACCTTTAAAGGGCCCTAGTTTGAAGGAAGAAAATTTTAAAAAGGAAAAGTAAAAGTCATGCAACAGGAACCAAAGAAAACAAAATATTTTATTTTCTACTTCCCATAAGCAGTGACCAGTCACTTCCTAAGAAGCAGGGCTTCAGCACACTTACTGTTTGTTCTGGAAGCAAACAATGTAGATAGCAAATTCACCCCCTCACCCTGTAGGGTGTAGGTAACCTCACACACGCACCCCTACCCACTACCCTTAGCACCTCTGTTTTATCTTACCTTTTATTGCTGAGCAGACACCATGTAGTATGGAATATCACTTTGGTCACCTTGGTCACCCCGTGTACTGTCTATGTCACTTCCAAAGATCCAGCCTACTAGGGGATAGGAATGGGAGAATGTTGGAGGGACATTGCTGATGCTGTGCAGCACTGCTCAGCAAGAGCCAAAACACTGGTGTTTTATCAACACCTTTGTAGATAGCATTTCCAAGCACAGTGCTTCGAAGGCTGCTGTGGGGAAAATTAACTTCATTTTAGCTAGACCCAATACTGTGCCATCTGCAAACTTGCTGAGGATGCATTACATTCCACTGTGCATTTCATTAATAAAGATGTGGAACAGTACTGGCCCTGGTAGAGACTCCTGACAAATTTCACTTAATACTGAACTCCATTGGAACATTGAGCTGCTAACTGCAGCTCTTCACATGCAAGTATTCAGGTGATGCCTTTCTTATCCAAGAGTGCACTCATCTCCAGTAAATCCGTATATTTCCAATTTAGTAGCAAGAATGTTGGGGAGGACCATATCAAAGGCCTTATTGAAGTCAAAAGTAAATTCCATCAGGTCCTCTTCTCATCCTTTTCCAGATCCACACCACTCTAGAGGGCCATCAATTAATCAGGCACCATTTGCCTTTGGGGAATGAATTTTGAAATGCATTGGAACCCTGCAGGTCATTTCAAAGGAGGTAAAAGGATAACAAAACTGTTCTGAAATCCCATATACAAGATTTGTATTAGATTTTTAGCTTCATCAGTGACACCTGACACATTCAAAAAGAATTTGGGTTCCCCTTGAAGTCGTTAGTGCTTCTTGTACAACAGCAGCAATGAAATGGTGGACCTAGATAAGGCAGCTCTGGAAGAGCCAGGTCACATAGGATTTCAGAAATACTTTTTAACATCTGCATTTCTGTAGTTTACATCCATATTAAATGATCTTTTTGCTACTCTCATGGAAGAAGCTGGTGAAGTTTCATGAAAGTGTGGTTAGGCCTCTAAAAAATCACTATTTGATAGTGTTGGCACAAAGCAGGTTTTAACATTAAATTGTGAAAGCACAGCATTAACAGAGTTTGATTGCAAAGTTCAGTCAAATTCTTATTACAGAGTTGTGGTTTAACACCAGCAGGAAATTGCACCTCCAAGAAGTCAATCCCATTCCCCCAAATCCCTTCGGTAAGAGAGGGGCAAAGAAAGAGACTGGTGGATTGAGACAACAATTCACTGAAAGCAAGCAGCAGTGGAAAAGAAACAGCAGCAACATTAATAACAAAAGTGTACAAAAAAAGAAACTGCATTACGCACTAAAGATGTTAACCATCTTGACTTAGTTCCATGTGGCCACTGAGATAGAGACAAGTTGGCAGACACTTCCCATGGGTGACACCAGATGGACCTCAGGACAATGACATGATGGTGGCCGCTCCTGCACTCAGCACTACATGGCTTCTTGGGACAAAACTGCAATGGTGGATACTTCCACAGCTAGGTCTTCCCACCACCAGGCCTAGGACAAATTAAAAAATAATGACAGACAGCCCCCCAAAAGCCACATTGTCCTTGTTGCACTGTGCTGCCCATTTCCAGACCACTCCACTCCACTGAAGCTCAGGCTCTGCCAGGACTTGCAGCAGTTATAACACTGACTTTATTATAGATTCACAATAGCAATACTCATACCATAATTCATTCACATGCACACACAGAGGCAAAAAGATGTATACATTTTTATCTATGTATGTAAAGATACACATCAAAAATTCCCCTCAGATTCAGTGAAATACATAAAATCCCATAGTGTTTCTCAACAGGCATATACTGCTCGAGGAGTATGTGTGTGTGTGGGAGTGGGTAGCCATCTAGGACTCGTCATCAGTGAAATAAAGTTAAAGAAAGTCTTTTGGGTATTAAAAACCTGAGCGTTGGTGAGCTCCAAAGGGCATCCCGCTCAGAGGGATGTGCTAGTACAGACTGCTGGAATCTTGAGAGCTCAAAGGATCTCACTTAAGACCCCTGTTACAAGATGCTTGTGGCTTTAGTCACCACTAAGATTACATCCTGGTCATAGACCAAGTTGGTCTACTGGATTTTTTTTTCCAAAAAGCCCAATAGCTATGGTATTATTCCACTTGGGCTACAATTCAGGTGAATGATTTGCCAAGGGCCAAAAAGATAGCTGCTTATTCTTTTCTACCGACTTTGGTCAGGCAACTGATGTTTGTTTTGAAGTCACAATTATTTCCACCTTTACCATGTGAGAGCTCTTGCTGTGGTCAAGGATTCTTCACTACCGGTTAGTATTATAAAGGGGTACTTAATTGCTCAGCTGGTCTGGTCAAGGTGTATCAGGAGCCTCTAAAATCCTAGAGTAAGACAGAGGAGGGGGTAGAGTATGCACCACCAAATAAGGGATTATACCTAGCCTATATCTTTGGCAGAAGGTAACAATGTTGATGAATTTTCTTGTTTCTTTCCTTCTCCATTTATTTTTTAATGAAAATACCTGGAGAGAATGATGTGAAGTGGACACCATGTCAGCGGTGACTTTCTCCTCTTCTAAAACCAGAAAAATGTTTCCTCTCCCTTTGGTAGTCAGTAAAGCTGTCTGAAAAGAAACCATTGCTTGTTTTCCAGTATTTTTCTCCTACTAAAGCAATTTCTTTGTCGTCACATCCTTGCTCACTATTCAGAACAGTGAAATGCAGCCCATTTTTCTTCCTGGACAACACAAGCTTAAGGAAGTATGTACAGACACAGATGCAGTAGTTCTATAAAAGAACAACGCAAGAATAATCAGGAAGGCAATTTTTAGTCAACAGATTAACAAAGTAAAATGGCCTTTTCTTTTACTGCAATTTCCATGCACCAAATCAATAAGCAACAAATACAAATAGTAATTTACTATGACATTAAAAACAGACAAAGAATAAAACTATTGAAGTGGTAGGTTACCTTCCCTTGTAATCTAAACCCCAGGAGACAGAATCAGGGAAAAATACTCAGACAAAATGTGGACTATCTTGAACAGGTTAGAAAGGTGAAGAAAGACAGCAAAATTGAATAACTCAATAAAATAATCTGTGAATTTGTGAGATGCTGGGTTCTTGTTCTGATGCAACACAATAAGCACTGTTGTTTTAGACCCATCTCTGCTGTCTGACACAATTGCAAAGAGTATCCAGGCACTGTGGCCCAGAGCTCACTATAACTGCCCTTTTTCTTGCCTTTGGCCTTTTTCCTTATACCCACTGCCTGCTTGTTATTTCTTCCCACACAAAACCTGGAGGAAGTAAATGCAGAGATTATGGAGATGATCTGTATAATATGCAGGTAAGTCTGATTTTCTCCTTTTTAGATAATACACAGCATTCAATAGGATAATGGCAACCTGGGAAGGAAAAATACAGTTCACGTGGCAAGGACTGTCAGCAATCAGAAGCACAGTCAATCCTTTCTCTGCAGCTGCTATGACAGTTGCTGAGGGACACCTGGCACTAGTCAAGGATTCATGAGCTGGTGTCATGCTCCCTGCTCAAATTCATGAGCCAGGCCATAAAGGGGTAGTTGAGATTGCCAGCCATTGCCAGCAATGTGGTTGTGCTACTGGCTTTACACAGCAGTGCTACCTGACAAATTCTAGAACCATGCTCTCTGGCAGACCACTTTTACCAGAAAACAAGTGTGATTAAATTCCTGCAGTATTCCACAGTGTCTTATAAAACGTGAAAGAGAAGCTGCTTCTCTTTGGTGCAGAACCCAGATATGCTGGCAAGATAGGGTGCATGTAACAAAGAAGCACATATGTGCTATGAGCAATCCTGCTGTATGAAGCAAAGTCTTGAGAGCTTGAGAACTAAGCATCTTTATCAATGACACACAGGTGGCATGAATCACACACAATAGCCCAGGCTGGGCATATCTCCCAGACTATGTTATGTGCTATGAATTTGCCTTTACTGAACTGTGAGATAAGGTAGTGGGCAGTGGAAAGCTGCTCACTTTTGTATTTTTACTACTACTTTATTCTCCATACTCAGTAGATTAATACTGGTTGTCTGGCTAATCAGAAACACAGATAAGTTTCTGAACCCAGAATCATATCTAATGTTGACCAGGAGTCAGTTGTTCAACAGTTACAGCTGTGAATCTGCTAAGCAGCAGGATTGTGAATTGAATTCAGTTTCTGTGCGTTGGCTTTCTACAGGAGGAGGAGACTGAATAACAGCAAACATTCCACAATATGAAATAGGCAGGGTAGATATATTAAAAGTAAAGATTCTTCGTCTCTGTAACAATAGAGGTCCATCAAGAAAATAAACTATTACAAACTATCTGTTTTTTCTGTGAGAGTTATTTGGCTGATTTTTACATTATCCAAGAATCATTTATTACCATACTTAGATATTGAACTGAAGTATAGAGTGGAAGCACAGTTCTTAAAAGGAGGAGGAGGCTGAGACAAAGTTAATGCAGAATTGTGGCTACACTGATATTCAAGAAAACACAGACTTGTAGTACAGGAATTTCCAGCTCTAAGATTTTGTGTTCCGTTTTTTTCTACAGCTTAGTTGTGTGGACTAACATTAATTTTGAATGTATGGTTTAGTTAAAATTATTTCCCCTCCTCCTAAATTGCATTTTGTACTTTGTTGGTGCAGTGCATTATGTGTCTGCTTTGAAGTAATGAGTCTGTCTTGCAAATATTGTTGAATGGAGAGAAGAGAGTATGCTGAAGTCTTCCTTTTTCAAGGCATTTTTTATAGCTCTCTTACTATCCCAATTAAGGTGAGTGATCTAAACTGAAATCTAGAGCAGAGAATATTCAAATCTCTGAAGAATTAACTGCTACATTCCAGTTGAACATTTTCTTCTCTTCTTTGTTAGCTGTCCTAAAGGCAAACCTCTTAGCCTAAACAGCTTGAACTTTCTCTGCACTCTTAATTGCCATCTTCAGGGATTGTTAAATATGGGTCTGTTCAATCTTCTCTCAGTTCAGTCAGACCTTTGAAATTATATTTTCTTTCTCTAGTGATGGAGTCTATCACTTGTACCATTGTCTAGCATAGTTTCAACTTACTACTTTATAGCAGCATGACCATTTCCACCATTTGATTTGGACAACAAAATTGTGTATTAGATGGATGTGCATTATGAAATAGCACATCAATTTAATGCCCCAGAAAACTTAGATTTCACAGTACCATGCCCTTAAAACAAAGTAAAGCCAACATTTGCAGAGGTAAAAGCTTGACAATGCTTCAACTGCTGCAGAAAACTGCTGAGCATGTGGGAATAGAGTCCATATATAAATATTACATACCCCAAAACTCTGTGTAAACATCAGAAAGAATGTGGCTTAAATTAACAGGATCAACGAGTTTCATGATACAGAAGACTCTCCCTAGCCCACAAACAGGATGGTTAGTTATGGGACAATCTTACGATGTGTTTTCAAAAATTTGGGCTTTGGGATTTTTTTGGTTGTTGTTGGGTTTGTTTGGGGGTTCTGGGGTTTTTTTTAAAGTCTATCAGATTCTTCATGGTACTTAAACATAGTTTAAAGTATTTAATTTCCTTGGTGGTTTCCTTAAGTAAATCTTTCATGGAAGTCTCTACAAGTGTTGTATTATTTATCTGAAGCTAGTCTCCCAAACTGGTCTTTTGGATGCATATGCATATACTTCTTAAACCTGACTTTTATTAAATCATAATTCATTTCAATTCTCCTTTGCTCACTTATTGAGTAAATAACCATGTACATTAAAAGAACACTACCAAGTTCTGTACTATTGATAAAAAGCATGTATTAGGTATTTTCATTACATTGAGTTAGACATTGTGAGAAAAATAACAGGTTTTACCCTTAAAGACAATAGGGGTATTAGATTGTAATTAATAATTGTTTTATAGAGCATATATATTTTAAATATGTTGTTTTTAGCTATGTAATGATGATCTTCCCCAAATATTATTTGAGTCAGATCTTGCTGCAGTATGGATTACTACTTACGTAAATTTCATTCTTGAAATTGAATGGCCATTTTTGGACATAACTGCTGCTTGTCTTCTGGTAACTAAGAAGGGCCCATTAACTAAAGACACAGAAAATATGTCTTCAAACATACATATATAGATAGTATTCCACAGCTGAGCAAAGTATCCATTTTTTTTTCTTTTAGAGAAGTAGCAGTCTGCCTGCCCTAGTTCTCTGAATAGACTTGACTTCTTTATACATAATTACATTTGACATTAAAAGTATAACTTCCCATGGGAGAATGAACTTCACATTTCAGCAGTCAGAGGAGACAGTATAAAATAAATATGATTAACACTTTAGGGAAAAACACAATCATATAAAGCATTTTTTTCTCAGTCAGTCCTGAATACATTCTAATTAGCTCTTTTTTTTCTTTTCCTGTAGGGCTCACTCCTGATTACACAGTATCACAATTTTTTTTCTAGGTTCAGTATTTTCACTAAGAAGAAACTCTAGGAATTTCAAAGACTCATATATAATTTTTTATTTTGAAATCTTTGGTTTGATTTTCCTTTTTTTTTCCCCCCTAGCTGTTATCCCTCTTTTTATGTGTTTTCTGTTGCTCTTTTCTTTGAACATTTAAGGACTCTGTCTTGTTACAAGATACAATACATTTAAAAGGGAAAAAAAAAGATAAAGTGAGATTGAAACATTAATTCGGAAAGCTATTCTACTTTTTTTGATGCTCTTTTAAGGTAAATGTAGCATGGACACTAGAGGGGTATTAATATTTTAAAAAAATTTAAAAGAGAAAAGAAGTAACATCACACTGGCCAGGCTGGAATTTTGGAGATCTTCATCACAGGTCTTTACCAGCTGGTGTTTACTGATGATAATGTGATGTTGGTGGCATCCTTTCATTTTTTGCTGGACAGCACCTATTGTGGCTGGCTATCTAAGGTCTGCACAAGTACAGCAAAACCCTCAGGAGAAGACAGAGGTTTCAGGGAGATTTCCTTTTTAAAAAGAAGGCCAAGACTCATGAATCTTGAGTAAATCCCAGCTGTGTGAGAGCTTGGAAAAGAGTAATACACATTTCTGTTGATCAGTGCTCTCTTTCCCATTTTTTTCAGTATGTCATTTTCTTATTTACCTGGTTCCTGCTTCTTATTTCATTCCTCTTCCTCAGTGTACATCCTACATCCAGATCTCTCTGCCAGAATCACTCATGATGCCGTCTCCCTTTTCTCCTATCAACTTTCAGTTCTAATTTCACTGGTTTTCCACCACTGTCTCACCCCTTTCATGTCTATCTTTAATTTCTCTGCTTTGTCAGCCTGGATACCCAGTAAGAGACATTGAATACTTTCATGAGGCCTCTTTTCTGCCCTTTATACTGATATCCTGGACCAGCACAACCCCTGCAAGTATAGACTGTAACTGGCTCATTTGAAGAATTTGATTGCCAAGTTCTTTAAGCTGGTTCTGATGATAGGTGAAGATTGATCTTTCAGATGTTTATAATTTACCCAACTTGCTTAATTATAGCCAAAGAGATGGTTCATCAAGAGGTTAGTTCCCTTGACAATGTTTCACTTTTTCACTGAAAGACAGGCAAGATATAAGTGAACAACAGTTTGGGTTTGGAGTTTGTCTTTCTTCTTTAAAACAAATTAGAAAAACATTTGTCCTAAAATTATCTTTGTAAAATTTTCCATCGAACACGGGGAATACTTAACTCCAGTAGTCAAAAGTTTGCCTATGTTTATTGAGGATCTGGTAAAACAATCCAACAGTGAGGTACCTTACATAGTTGTAGGCTAAACTTTCTAAGATTCAGACTGCTTCCTAATCTTGGACAATGTACAAAGATGAAGGAAGATGCTAACAACATTTTCTGGCTTTTGCAGGCAGAAACAACATGGAGAGAAGGAAGGGTATAAATCAAAGAAATTCCACTACAAGTAGCTTCTTCAAAGCTGAAAAGACCATTTTTTTTCAGGCATAGTAATCAGGCAAGGTTATACTGGAACTTCTTTTCTCCAGGGTGCTGATTTCTGTTATCATAAAAGTGTATGTCATACATATAGTCTTAACCTGGAAGATTGTGTCTTGACCAATCTGACGCCCTGAAAAATGTAAGAATATGAGATCAGGCCCTTTTCACTTGAAGAGGTACCCTACTTCAGCAGTTTCAGCTTGCTTCAGGCATACTGCTTGGTCTTGCTCAGGAGGACATTAGAGAAAGCAGACAGAAATCTCCACAGCCATGTCAGAATTTCACAAGCTTGCATTTTATATGCTTGTTTAATCTCCTGAGTTTTTTCCGCTTTTTTCCTGAGTGTAGTTGTTAACCTTATTATTACCTACATAGTTCTGAAACCAATTGTAAAGAAAAATCTATAGCCATTAATTTTACAATCGTTATTAATGATTTAGATATTGTGATATGGCTAATGCTGCAAATAGAATCACATTTAAACAGGAAATCAGAGCACAAAAGATTGGTTCCATGTCACAGACTTTAAACTACACAAGTTCTGAGCACGGTCACTGTGGTATGAAATCCATATGTATTTGTGTTGTTTCCATGGCATAAAAAGAGTAATGAGTGAAACTGAACAGAACGTATTTTTAGTAACATATCAGTTATATAAAAATGAATGCTTACAGTTTCGAACTTGTATAAAAGCTTTTTAATGCCATTTTAGGAAAGGATTGGAACATGATGTATCAGCTTTACTAAAGGGGATGGATAAAAGATGAAATAAAGATGAGACTCACCAGAAAATAGCTTTCCTGACCTCATCTGGCTTCTTTCTTTCCCTGCAGAGTTGTATTTCCATGCTGTCTAGGATCATTGTTATAGCAAATTGACCAACTAGAGAAATCTTAAATACAAAAAATACCAAGGTACTCTTCTGCTCTTTATGTGTGGGATGCACATAATTTGTTTTCCTTACTCTACAATATAGATATTTTAAAATGAGATTATGGAGAGAGATGCATAACTATATGGGACACAACATACCTTGAATTTTCAATTTTCTTGCATCATTCACGAGCTAAAAGCATGGTGATGCAGTGCTTCATATGCAAGTTAAAAATTCAAGTGGATGTTTGCAGGCTTGGGCTCAAGCAATTGCAAACCGTTCTTATGTTAACATAGTAAAACACAATTCTTTTATTAAAATAGATAAAATATTTTTCCTTAGAACAGAATCTTTGAAGAAATATGTTGTATTATATTTTATAAAACGTAGTGAAGAGAAATGAGAAAGATACAGTGAAAAACAGAAAAAGAAGAGTCTTTTTCCATTCACCTGACACATAATAGTTGTGATTTTGACCATTTTCAATGTATTCTCAAGAGATCTTTTAGTTTTATTATTTATGTCATTAACAGGCATAAAACAAGAAATTTTAATGATTTTTTTCTTCTATCTATATCATTAATGTTTCATGGTATAGTAAACTTTTAAAGCTGGGAAACTCCAGGATGTTTTGATCATGCACTGCTGTCATGGTTAAAACCCAGTCAGACCCCAAGCCCCATGCAGCTGCTCACTCACTCCCCCACCAGTGGGATCAGAGAGAGAACAGAAGAGTAATAAAAGCTAGAAAACCCCTGGGTTGAAATAAAAACAGTTTAATAGGAAAAGCAAAAACCATGCACACAAGCAAAGCAAAACAATGAATTAATTCAGTGCTTCCCAAGGGCAGGCAGGTGTTCAGCCATCCGCAGAAAAGCAGGGCCCCATCCTGCATGACAGTAACTTGACAAGACAAATTCTATTGCTGCAAATATCCCCCCTTTCCCAGGCACCCTCAGTCCCCTCAGCAGTGTGGTGTGCTTGGCTCTGTGCATGTCCTGCTCAGCAATAACAAAAACATCTCTATACCATCAACCCTCTGTAAGTGAAAACCCGAAATAGAGCCCAATACCCCATAGAGCCACTTCTACCCCAGCCAAAACCAGCACAGCTACCAAAAGAAGACAGCTGAATCCTGTCCTTACCTACAAGATCATTGTGGTCTTAGTTTCAACTAGCGAAACCTACATTTATCATCTGCTATTTGTTTTAATTAATTACTGTTTGCATTATCTTTTTTAACTCCCTGCAGAAATGCTGTTTGTGGTACAACATATAGCATTGCTCAACTCTTCTCATTAGGTACTCCACATAGTTCTTTTCATTAGTAGAAAGCACAGAAACTCCAGCCTTCCTCTTCCTCATCAATACCTCTTTTGTCCAAACAGGAAGATTGTTCTGCATGTGTACTAAAGGATCCCTAAAGCATGGGTTTACTGTACGTGTACACTGATATCTCCTGATTATTTGCTCCTCGTAATAAAAGAGTGCAGTTTGGCAGCAGTTGCACAGAGAAAAGAAATCAAGCTACTTGTTCTTAGCTGCCAATTTTTAGACACACTCTAGAGAATCAAGGGAATAGGTGAATTGCTGTGATGATAGTATCTGACAGCCAAATATAAATTTCCTGGGGACTGGAAAAGGATTTAGTTGTGCACCTCTGCTGTATAATGCATGATCAGTAAGTCCAGTATGACAAGAGATGAGCTGAAATGACCCTAGCATAAGCAGTGACCAGAAGCAATTCCCCTATTTCTCTCATTATTCCTTAACCCCTATAGGACTTGGGGTAGGGGAGTGGAAGGGGGCAGCCAGGGGAGTGGTGGTGGATGGAACCTTTAGGCAGAGGAACCCAGCTGAATAAATTGCATCTGTGAGCTGCAGATTGCCTAGGACGGTAGGTGAAGAATATCTTACAGCATGAAACTTTCTTGAGAGGTATGCTACATGGCTTTTCTTGGAGGATTTTTAAGATCATGTACTGGTATTCTTCTCAGTCACAATCCCATTTCATGAACTATGTTCTTGTCTCTGTCATGTGACAGAAGGAGAGGCAAAACGCTGTTCTGCCAGGCATTGTTTAGCCACAAATCAAAAAATTGTCCCTGGTTCATCAGCACAGTGTGGAAGCACCAACTACTTGACAAGGCATTCGTGCATAATTTGTCTAGGCATAACATTCACCATGTTCCTGTGCAGGGCTGACTGTTTGAAAAAAAGATTGTGGAACCAGCACAAAAGTGAATAGCAAAAAGTGGGCTGCAAAAGTAATCCAGTGTTGAAGTATAAGTGTGAGGTAATATAAGTAGAGGAAGCTGCCAACATCCATAGCTATGTATTTTCCCTCCCTGAAATTTAAAATAGATTTTTTTAATACTCACTAATCTGCTAAAATTGTAAATACCAATAAATTATAGGCTGCATAATGAAGGGGGAAAAAAGTTTATCTACTCTAACAAACTGGAAGGAAGTTTTCAAATTTTAGGTTGCTAATTTGATGCAATTGTTCTTCAAAAGGGGGGTGACATTTCCATTAGCTAATACAAAACACACCTAAGTTTCCAGGCCTGTAGCTTCAATGACACACAGAGTTTATGCTAGTTGCCCTCAGTCACAGCAACAGTGTCACCAGATACCCTTGCAAGGGTTTTGAGCTAGTTGTTGAGGTGAATAGACACCATGAAGGGAATGGGTTGGCAGAGAAAGCAGAGGGGTATGTCATGGATCCCTTTTACTTCTTGATTTAAAACTTTGGAAAATGCAAGTAATTATCAGTTTCCATGCCCACGTGTTTTAGCAATTATGAAATACAACTAAATCTTATTCACCAACTTCAAAAATGTTCCCTCCGTGTGTGTAGAACATGTGATGATATCCAGGCATATAGTGCATAATGTTTAGAAAAAGTATGGGCTAGAAGTCAGCCCTCATTTGTGGTACGTAAAGGCAATGTTTTTATGAGACAATATTTAAGGGTTTCAAGGACAAAGAAATATAGTATGTGTTATTTAATTTAATTTGCACTGCCTTCTGTGTTCTCACAGTATCCTTGCCCTGTTTTCTCTGACATAGGAATAACCAACCTAAATATTCCAACCTAAATACTATTCTGTTTCAACCACCAGGGTATCCTATAATGACTTTTTAATTGCCCTTTTGTTCTGAGGTGCTTTATATGGACAATTAAGATATACTTCTGTAAATAAAAGAAAATAAATACTTCTACTGGCAGTTCTGCATATCTCTTGTCCACGGAGAACATGGAAATGTGCCACTACATGAAAACAAAGGCTGAACTACGTCACAAAGCTTTTATTGAGAATCCCATAATTTCCAGTTTCTTGTCAGGCTCTGAAGGTCATACACAGCAAATAATGTTTAAAACATCATCAAATTGCTTTCTTGTTATAGCTGAAAGATAAAAGGAATACGTGCTAAAAAATGAATAGACTTATTTAATGTATCATTCCTGAAACTACCTATTCATGTAAAATACATGAATCCCAGGGGAAAATTCTATTCAGAGATACAAAGTAAAGTGCTCCTCTGGGCAAACCTCCCATTCAGTACAAGTTTTTGTGTTTTTGCAGAGTGGGTTTGACATGTGCACATACTGGATGATTCTATATTCATCGACATGACAACATACTTCTTAAGATCCCAGACGTATAAAAATAAATGGTCCATTTACAGGTTGATGATTATTGAGAAGAATGAGAACCTTAAGTACCAGTTCACCAGCTACATTCAGTAGGTTCCCTTTCAATGTGTCACATGGAAAAAAATAGAAATTGTAATTTCACAGGTTTACTTCTCCTATTTTACTTTTCATGATTTATTACTAAGTTTGTACTTTACTTCTAAGCAGAGATTCATACAGATAAGGCCTTGCAGTCGGAATAAGGATAAAAATAGTAAGAGAAAAAATGCAGCACTGAAAATAAATCCCAAAATTTTAAAATCTTTTTAGCATACTAATACGTGCAAGCAAAAGCTTATCTTTGAGCGAAATTATATAACAACTTCAAAGGTGATTTAGGCATAAACTGTAGACTTCTACTTTTTAATCAAATAATATTAATGCAGTTACTAAAATATTTGTTGCTAATACATGTTAATTTTGTTTATGGAGGTGTTTTAGAGATGGTAAAGTTGAAGAAAATTCATGGTTCTTTAGTTTTGTTTTCTTTTTGCAATAACTTTTAGAGCAGAATTTTTTTAATGGGAAAGTTA
>JAODKT010001765.1:576932-598759 GCA_027576195.1 Cossypha heuglini | reverse complement strand
AGAAAGAAAGAAAGAAAGAAAGAAAGAAAGAAAGAAAGAAAGAAAGAAAGAAAGTTATATATAGGTGAGCTCTTTTTCTCCAGAACACCTGTGAACATATTTTAATGAGACCTTCCTTGAAATATGACTACAGAGCTCCAACACATTCCATTTCCTGTACCCAGATTTGCCTTCCACTCTTCAATTCTCATTTTCCCTCTTCTATATTATTTCCACTACATAGAATTCTCCAAATGCAGCCCATTTTTACCTGTTTAAAATTTACCTGAAGATATGTCGTGTTAAATTTATTCTTTTTTTAGTTTGAAAAGATTAACTGAAAATTTAAAGCCTATTCTTACAGGTACTTAGTCTACTTAATTGTAACTGAAACCTAAAAATCATTGTGAATAATGACAGACAAAATGAAAAAAAATGCTATTTTTACTAAATCTCCATAAAAAGAAATTTAAAAACAAAATTAATTATAGCACATTACTACTATTGTTGTCATTGTTATATTTTATTTGTATTTATTAGTATTTTTGATATATCCAATAGTCAAGAGAGAAGAAAGGAAGGGTCAAATTCTTTCACTATCTTTTTTACTACCTTTTCAGCTCAGCTCTATACTGAAAATCAAGACTGCTCATGTCCCTCCCATTTTCACACATTATTAGAAAATTCATATGAGAACAGCTGATCTATATTTCAGACAAATCTTGCAGAAAAAGTAGCACAAATTGTCAGAGAAATTTGTTTACCACTGAATCTCACAAAATGGTCACTACACTGTCATTTACTGAGATTAGAGTGTTTTTTATAATAATTATTCATCATTTTCTGAAGGTGCATTTGTTGATAAGTAAAACATGTATTTTCTATATTTGTCTTTTTCCTTTACTAAAAACACAAACATATGAGGCAAAATGTATTTCCTCAAGTCAGTGACTGTTGTTCCCAGGTAAAAAAACACTGACACTTCACTTTATATGTAAGACCTTAGCAGCTCACCACCATTTGCTTCCCAGTATTTCTGTGTCAGGAATCTTCTTGAATGACTTATTTACTAACTTACTTGTTTCTTGCACTGTAATATTCTCTTCCTCTAAAGATTAATATTGGAAACCATAAATATGGTTTCCAAACAAGAAAAAAACCCTGAAAAATATTTATCTAATGCTGTCCTGTTCCACCTCCTTCCTTTGTCTCAAGTACTGTGGAACCTATAATTCACCGAGGAAATAAATCTAATCAGAGTTTGGTAGTATTATTATGTTGATATCAAAGTTCTTTCTGGAAGTCTCAGGTCTTTGTTTGATTAGTAAAAATACGTGCTGATTTCTTAAAATATGTTTGGAAGTGAAACTTCTTTTAGGTGAAAGTTTTTGTTTTCAGATAATTTTAATATACTTTTTAAATGTGTCTAGGTTTTACGTGATTCCTAAGCACAAGTAAATTCTTATACATTTATGAACATCCTTTAGTAACAGTAGTAGTAGTAGTAATAGTAATGATAATAATAATAATAAGGGGCCTTTTGCCCATGAGTTCCTCATGTCCTGAATTACTCTTATAAAACTTCCAAAAGCCATTTCTTTTTCTTTCATTTTAAAAAACTTTTTGGAAACATTGTACAAATTAAAAAAGATAATTCTTTACATCTGAAGTTTCTGTTTTGCCCATTTAAGCCAAATTAGGTCTACTTTTGCAAAATTCGGCAGATAGATATTTTTTCCTACAATCAGTCTTTAGCATCTTAAGAGTTTTCAAAGAAAAGGTGTAGAAAACCTAATTTTCTCTACTAAACCTGCCAGAGTTCCAGTGGGCCACCTAGCATCTGTATCTAGGAAAGCATTATGATAACAGCTCTAAATGAATGAAATTATCTAATACTAAGAAAGAAAATTTTACACATGATAACAGTTTCTAGCGTAAAAGTTGGGTTTAGGATTCTCTGAGACTTCTAGAACTCTCCATAGGGCTTTGAGGTGAACATGGATTATAGCAGAGGAATGTTAGAAATAATACAGAAGAATACAGAATAAGACAGAATATAAACAAAACCAATTATGAACTACCATATGTGCAATGCAAACAGACACAATAGTGTGCAGAAAAACCACAAGAATGGGGAAAGCTTGTTTTATTGTCAGGAATTAAAGAGCTGAATCTATGCAGCTTAAACAGGGGAATTAAAAATTGGTTTCTCTGTAGTTTTGATGTGTGGAAGTGAAAATTTTTGATAATGTCAGTTTTCAAATCCCACAGTCTCAAAGCCATCAGACAATTTAGTTGGGAAATACCAGGCCCATTTTAACAAGCAAGGCTAATGAGACACTAAAATTATTTCTGTAAGAATATTGTGCATTCCCCATAGAGAAGCTTTTTAAATAAATATTAGATGCTTTTCCAAAAAGTGTGTTTTTTGCAAAAGACACAGCAATGGTTTGAGGATGGACTGGGAGAGAGAAATTGTGTACCCTCTGTTACACAGTAAGTAAGAACAAATTAAGAAAATGACCTTTGTCTGAAGTCCATGTAAAAGGATTGATAAATTGGTTGTTCATAAGTGATATGAGTCAGTAATCGTCCTGATATTTTAAAGAAGTGTCTCATCTTTAACTCTTTTTTTAAGATTTTTTTAAGGCTTTTTAAAGCCTTTTCAGATATGTATCTGAAATTTGATTTTGCAATCCTATTTTAATATATCATGGACATATTAAACTGTAATAATGGAATTTTCAGGCATGCATGCACAGAAAGTGAAGGGGTTTCTTTTACTACCATTTATGCTAATATTTAAGTTCTCTGTTTAAAACAGATACTTATTATGTTGGAATGTTCCTACTTTTTACTTTTTGTCACTATTTCTTTCTTTCTACTTTGCTTCATTCTTTTTTTTTTCTTTTTTTTTTTTGAGGACGAATTTCTACCTTGTATTTTTACATATGCTAACAAGTGTACACTTATAAAAACCAAATTCTAATATTTATAATATTAATAGTGCCTTCATCTGTTAAAACAAAAAACTCCCCATGCATTGCTCTGTCTTGGAATTATTCAGGCCTAGCAACTGGGATTGCTGAACTCTGCAAACACAGACCAATTTCCAATTGCCTAGGTCATTCCTCACCTGCTTATTTTGCCTTAAGCATGGCATGACCATCTTCACTGAAGATCAAGTGCAGCTTCAAGGTGATTCTATGTGTACCAGGATTTCCCTGAAAAAGATTTGTTATTAAGTCCTGATCTGTGGCAGAGACTGAGACCTCTGGCCCTTTCTTTACATCTTTTAGCTCCATCACTTGTTACTTGTAAGATAAATTCTTCTTGACTGGCTGGGAGATTTTTAGTTTGAACTCAATGAAGGCAGTTTTTGAATCTGGATGACAGTCTTGGTGACTCTTACCTATAAAGAGTCTGTAGAGAGTAATTGGTAGTCTGCAGTCAACAGATGTGCCACAAAGCCCTTCAAGTTTCAGAATTCAGAGTTGTCTTCTTTTAAATTAAACCAAAAATAAGTATATACATCCCTTGTCTAATTGGCTTGTAACACCTCCAGGAAGTCAGAACACCTCTAGGAAGTTGATCATAATGAGCTGGTTGTAGCATTACTGGGTTAAAACCCCCAATTTATACTTCACAGCAGTCCTCCATTCTCATATAGCCTTTCTCTAGGCTGTTTAAATCCCTCTTCCTTCAATACTAGGAAGACACTGTGAAACTGTGAAGTCCAGTTATTAAATTCTGAGGCACAGTGTGATATCTCATTATTCAGTGATGGGACTGTTTTAAACACAGCAAGCATCTTAGATGCCTGTTAAACCTTAAAACTACCACTTTTCATCATCTCCAAAAATAGACTTCAAGGAATCATAAGGTTGCTGATGTGTACACACTTTAATTATTTACAATTAATTTTATTAAATATTTGCCTGATTTGCCTCTTTAAAGGAAATTGTATTTATTTCAGAAGATTAATGTCTAAAATAGGACCCATATACTTTATATATCTGTTTATTTTAATCTATCAAATAACAATTGAACAAGAAATTCATTGAGAATCATCCCAATTCTCATCATAACAATTTAGACAGGATGATAGAAATAAGAAATAACCAAAAGACAATCAGTAGAAAAGAAAGCTTGGTTTATATTTTCAGTCACCTCAGATGGTTTTATGGAAACTATGTAAGAGTAAACTACAGGGGGCAGCAAATATTAACCAGATACCATATGAAACCCAATGCACAGAAGCAAGACTCCCTCAGAAGTCCTCTTAGTGCACTCTGGTGCCTTGTCTCTTGTAGATTTTGGAAATGATTTTTCAAGATTTGTTAATAAATACCTGATCATATTTAGAAACTAGTCAAATTACTTTAATATGGTTTTGGTGCGTCTTTAGGCAACAAAAGAGCACTGGTCTGTACATTGTTTTCAAAGCACTTTTTTGTCTGAAACATCTGGGCACTCTTAATTAATTGCTTCCATTCTTCTGTTAAAGACTGTTATAGTTTTTTTCTCCCTTTTTAAATGCTTTTGCATCCACAACATTTTAAATAGCCTGCTATGTTTTGCCAGAGCTCACATTTATATAGTGAAGCAGGGAGTAAAGTCCAGACTATCTCTTACCTTCACAATATACTTTGTCTTCTTTAAATGTTCTTTTGCACAGAGGCTTGTTTACCTGACATGGATTGTAAACTTGGTATGAGTTTCCTGATTTAACAAATGTAAGACTGAAAATCAGACTGAATTCCAAGAAGAATTTGAACTCAATAAATCTAGGAAGAGACAGCTAAATTATTTTGATACATTTTAGCTCTACCTTTGTGCACTCAGTGAACCTTATAAATATGAAAACACAAGGCAGATTGCTGGGGCTTTGTTTGTTTGAGTTTTGTGACAATTCCTGCATTCAGAAAATCCCTTCTTCGAAAGAAAAAAAAAATAGCAAAATGCAGTGGTTAAATTTGTTCAAATTGTAATATTGTGCTTCTGGACGCCCGCTTCATGGTTATGGGTATGCCTCCATTTTTATCTTTTGTTGTAGAACGGATTTCTCAAATGCTGGAGTCTCCTACACATTTGTGTTCTATGTGCCATAGTATTAGGAATTCTATTACTATTCTTATAGTCCTTTTATCCTATTTTGGATAATTTTTAAGAAGCTCTGAGTACTTTTTAATTTAATCTAACCTTTTAAATAAGTATGTGCACCCGTCAAACTATTCTTTTGTGTCTTCCATTCTCCTCTTGGAATTATTTTTGCGAGGATCTAAAGAAAGCAATGAGAATCACTGCTTATAGACATGCTACAATACAGAGAGACCTAAAAATATTCCAGGACATGAATCTTATCTTGCATTTCTCATAAACACAAGTAGTCACATCACAAACGTTTCTGCAGATTGAAAATATTGCCAACCACATCTGCATGTAACTCATCAATTAACTACATAGACATCAACTTAAATGCAAATCAATACATATATTTCCAGAGTTGTTCAGAGATTTAAAAGAAAAATTAATCATCTTGTAAGGATAACGATTTGTCATGGAATTCCGATGAGATCATATATCACATATACATATCCACATACATATGTTAGATGCAAACATTTATACATTAAAAAAAACACATTCATACACAGAAAAATTATGGAACTGATTAGGATCTTCCTAACACTTAACCTCCTCTTGAGCACAACTGGAATTGCATCTCTTGCACATAGAAGTCTAGCAGTAAGGAAGTGGTAGAAAAGCAGAGTATCAGAGATTATCTGTCCTTGGACAAAGATGCTATCAAATGTCAACCTGGAAGAATAAGAAAAGATTCTCTATCAAGGCTTCATGTCAAGGAAGAAATTTCCTCCTACTAGGAAGAAAAAACTGTTCCACTTGGAAAAATAAACAGAGCCAAGTGATACTTGAACAGATCTGACAAACAGCAATATGTTTTGATTTAGGAAATCCAACTTTCCTCTTTTTAGAAACTCACAGTTCTCTACCTCACTATTTTTATTCTGTTTTCAAGCTTAAATTTGCCTTGGGCATGTGTCATGAGTTTACAGAACACAGATGACAAACCAGGCATGACCTTTTAGTTTGGAAATTAATTTTATTGTATTTGCACAGGTGCAAGTAGCGCTATATCAGAAACATAAAGTCCCCACAGATTATGAGCCTAATCTCCTTTAATGGTATGCCAAGTATTTTTTCTCAAAAAAAAAATCACAAGAAGTTAGAAATCACAGGACCCCTTTAAAAATGTATCTTGTTAATACAGTTTTCTGTCTCTTGTAATGATTTGATGGGGGAGATGGCTTCTTTGGTTGGCTGGTTTGGTTGTGGGTTTTCAAATTCTTTTTTTCTCTGAGTTACTGTTTTCTCAATTAGTGTATTGAAGAAGCAACTTTTGCATCCTCACCATTCTGTAAGGTCATACAATTCACAAGAAACATATTTGTCAGTGCTCCCAAGTATTTTGTTAATATATCTTTATTTAAGATTGTTTTAACAACAAAAAAAATTATTTTACAAATATAAAGATTTTCCAAAAAATTTACTTCAAATTTTAGAAATTTGAAAAGGTGTTTATGAACAAAACACACTATACTTTTTAAAATGTTTTCTTAATGCTCCTAATGCTCTAAATCTTGTTAACTGTTCCTGAACCTGAAATTTCAATATAATAACATGGCATACATATAGGAAAGTACATATATCAGTATATACAGCTAGCAGAAGTTCATGTAATAATGAAATCCCCAACAGACTAATTCCACTTACCAAAACTGAAAGAGTTCTAACTTCCATTTAGATTTGAAAATACAGGCCTTAGCAACTGGATTTTTTTTCCTTGAAAATAAGAGAAATTCCACTAGCTTCAAATAAACAGCTAGCATTTAATTATAAATAAAACTGCTTGTTTGTTTGTTTGTTTGTTTGTTTGTGGTTTTTTATGATGTGGCTAGTTTTGGAGCAGATTAAACACCAGCTAAACACCACTAAATCCTACAAGGAAGAAGCCGTAGCTTCCATTGATAACTAAGATTGTGAGATACTGTGACCCCCCTCTGGATATGGGAAACTTAGAACTTTTCATTTGCTTTACTGTACAAAAATGACAGAAAAGAAACTTTTCTGAACCCAAAGCCACTCTGATCCATGGAGAACAGGTGGTAAACCATTCTGGTTTTAAGACCTTAAATTCTTAGTGTTCTTTTTGACTGTGGCTGGATTTATGGAGAAAAACAAATTCTAAGAGAGTGCAGTCTTGCTATGACTTTCAAGAGCAGAAAGACCAACTTAACACCTAAGGAACATTCTGTAGAATAACTTTATTTTATGACCACTGATAATTGAAACTTGGAACTCTTTAAACTTTCAAAATAAAATAAAAACAACAAAACCAGAAACAAACAAGCAAATATATAAACTAAAATCAAACCCGAAAAAAATCGAGTGCAATAAACAGATCACTTATTTAACAAAAAAGCAGATCATGGAGTGTGACAGAAAGTCATGCCTAAAAAGTAAACCAAAAGTTAATACACTGAATTTTGATTCAAGTTTGTCTTCCAAATATTGTATAAGAAAAAAACTGAAAAAAATCCCTGCAGCTTTTCTTGTGTATCTTAAGCATCTAGTGGGTAGATTTGGAGAAACTGATTTTCCTAATGTGAATAAACTGACCTTTAATTCCCACTTATAATTTGAATTTTGCTATTTGCATGCTCTTTATGTACATTTGCATCACCTCTTCATTAGTTCTTTTCTCTAACTATTGTAAAAATTTCTAATTTTTCATATTGATATGTTCAAAAATTTTACTGCTGTTTTATCTTGAACCTCCTGTTTTCTTGACGAACTCTGCAAATGCCAACAATTCTCTTACTCTGTGTTAATGGTGTGTATCTTGTTACACCTGTTTGTTTATTGTTGTGAAACAAGCTGTTTTGCAGAATCTTGTTGTTTTCAAGTGTTCAGATTGAGCAGTTGAGAATTCATTGCTGTTGGTAGGATGAAGCTGACATATGCAAGAATCACACTTGATTTTACTTCATAGGAATGACTTCCAACTGTCAAAATTATGGAATAACTGGAATTCATCTCTCTATTGGAACACTCCATATCTGTAATAACAAGCCTAACAACACAAAATTTGCAAGTTCCTGTCCAGAATCTCAGGAACGTAGAAACTCTCTGAATTGCTTTAGAGAATAATTTTTCTGATTCTTCTTTCTTAAGCTGCCCAAGAAAGTAGATTCTGTCTTTGGATTTTCATATCAACCTCTTTATTTCTAATTGCATTCTGCCAATCTCCTGGTATCGTAGAAATCTGGACATCTTTAAACTGATTGTTCTGGTCTTTGCTTGTTACTATTTACTCCTGCTTTCCTGCTTGAAAGATAATTCCTGATACTAATGACACAGTTAGCAGTTGCTGCTGTTTTCCAGAAAAATGTTATTACATTGACAACTGTATGTGAATATGGAGAAATTTCCCTAAATAACACCAAAGTTGACAGTGGTTCAGTAAGAGAGAAAAAAAAAAGCAGCAGCATTAATTAGTTGGTTAATCCAAATAAACTAGCATCTTCCACCACTCCTATAATAACATTTGTGACTGGAAATCATAGTGCTCAAAGTACTTCCTCAGACGACTGCAGTCTCTGATTAGGTCTATTAAACAGACCTTCATTCCTTGAACAAACAGAGTAAATGACAACAAGATAAAATTGTCATCCTGCAAAATGATCAACAATAGATGTACACATATATTTATACCTGTATTTCTCAGAGACTTGCAGGCAGCAGAAGAAGAGAAATACTAAATAATTCTGCCTTCTCTTCAGGACTGTGTATGCTTATGATTGGAGATATTTTCTCTCTTTTCTCTGACAGCTACTGATGCAGCAATACATCTTTTTCTTTTACATCTTTTTCTTTTACATCTTTTTCTTTTACATCTTTTTCTTTTACTCCAGTCTTTCCTACATCCTTTTCTTTGATTACACAGATAGAGTTCAGATATTTCCAACTTTCTGCCTCAAATTCAACTCTATGCAGACATTCACATTAAATTTTTCCATCATAAAATTACAGTTTGACAATTACAAGCAACTAAATTGTTTCTCTTGCCTATAATGAAGAACAAAGGCTAGTTACCTATGTAATTTTGAGATGACTGTGTCTTAACTACACCTTTTGAAATAACAGAATTGTGCAAAATAAAATTTCTCCTTCAAGAAGAGCTGAACAAAATATACCCCTGTCACTTGGACTAATTCCTATAGTGACCAAATAATTAATGGCAGAGTTTGGACTTTGTCAGAGCAACTTTTATTGTTGGCTATTTTTCTGGTGTTCAGATCTCTTTTTTTTTTCTACCAGAAGGCATTAATGCTTTCTGCAAGCACAAGGCATCTCTCAAGGAAAGTGGTCCAGACACTATAGCAATCAGACCACACCTCTCTTCTACGTTTCTACACAAGTTTTGCAGGACCTGACAAAGACTCCTCTCATTTACCTATAGAAGACTTTAAATATACTTATGTATTTGTTGAGTAATTGTAAGTGTCAAATGAGCTGTACCTCTAGAAAGGCCATTTGAGACAGGGAGATAATTTAGCAACTGTGCAGGATTGGTAAAGATAAGAGAATAGCAGTTCTTCATAAAGCAGTTTTTTAGGATTCAAAATACTTTGTTACACATTTTTCTGTTTTAAGGAATTTTAGGAATGCTGTCCTGTTGCTAGAAGGCCAATATTAGCAGCAGATTTCTTTACAGAATAAATCCTACCCTATCACATTAAATATCTTCCTCTCCTGTACTTACTTGCAAACTGATTACTCATAGATACTAGAGGTATCAAGTAGGTGATCAAATAGGAACTTTGACTGTTGTTATACTTTCTTCAGGAAACTTTTAATCAAAGAACTGTAGAATGGTTAAGGTGGAGAGGTACCTCTAGAGGTGATTTTGAACACCCTTCCTTGCTCAAGCAGGGTCTTCTATTGCTGAAGTGAGTCACCTAAGTTCTAATCTCTCCTAGAAAACCTCTAGGTCAAGGGAGATCTTGCAGTAAAATATCTGGGTACCCAAAGTTTCTAAGAAGAACTAAAAATAAGTTCTGCTTATGGAAGCTTTGACATAACATGAAAATGCCTGATTCTTGCTGATATCATTCATCCAGATTAATCAATAAACTCCATTAATGTTTCTTTCTGTGCTTATAATTTACTTAGAGTAGATATATGCTAAATAATGGAAAAAGGCAAGTGCCGTGAAATGCCATGGTTTAGACTTGTCAGTATTAGCACTGCTTTGGACATTTACATGGAACTTTAACTGTAACAGTAATCTTTGCACAGCTAAGATTTTGTGCAATATTAATCATAGCTTTAAAAGAATTAATTGGAATTTGATTGCATTTTGTACCGTATCATTACATCATAAGAGAGACAATCCAGCTAATGGATGCCCACTGATCACCTTGGCAGGAGGAAAAATGAAACTGTGTAAAGAGAACTAACTGGAGAAATTCCTGATATACATTTCATTTCTGAAGCATTGTGCACTAGTAACTCTGAATAATCATAAATATTACCATCAGATCTCAGCCAGATAGCCTAAAATGCAAACTAAATCACAGATTGCTCTGGAATATGGGTTTCTTACTGCTTAAGAAATTTTAGAGCTTTGAGGGCTGAAAACTTTCTTTTAATTAAGGGCTCCTCCTACATCCTTCCTCCACCCACACCACCTCATCCCTAATATAGTTAGGAACACAAAAGCAAAAAAACCCTTCTGTTCTAGATTCTGAAAACGCAGGAGATTTTAGGCTGTGGTCTTCAAAGAGATTTGTTTGAACACATAGTTATAATCTGCCCTCTAATTAAAATCTTCAATTTTTTTTTCATAGTTAACCATTGTGTCTGCTTTAGAGAGAGCTAAGGTATGTAAGAAAGTTAAGGTAAATAGTGCTATTCAGATTTTTAGCTCACTCCAGGTCAAGTGCTTCTACAAAGTCTGGTCAGTCTAGACAGACGCCTGTGCTTAGTTATTTACAGGGTAAAAACATCTAAAAAACTTCAAGATCAGACTGATGATAGTACTGAATATAATTTTAATTGCTTCCTTATGTGGTATTATATGCTACTTTATTTTGTAATCATATAATGGCATGTTTCAACAAAAGGGCTATGTTGCTTGTTTATTTTATAAAGGAAATGCTTATGAACATTTTTTTTTATAAATGAGTAGACATAAGAATTCATTATATATATGGTTTAGTGTGCATGGCAGTATTCAGTCAAAGTTTGGACTTGAGGATCTTGGTGATGACTTTATGACTTTACTTTTCCAAACTTAATGATTCTATGATTCAATGAATTTCATTATTGTTAAATCATAAATAAACAATTTAATTCTTACGTTTAGAAATTGGGTATTTATAACATAAAGTGTAAAAAAGTATACACATAAGATACAATATTACCACACTTCATGTCTGTAATATGATCCAACAAAATCCATAGGATAATTTACAGTGGTCACAAAGCAATTTTCATACAGAATTAGGCTAAGAGCTCTGTTTTTCCAAATTTTTTAGTGAAGTATGAAAACAGAGTCCTAGACTACCTTGTTGATTGAAGATAAAGAGTTTCCAAAGATATTCCAATGAGCTATAGCACAAATGAATTTACTTTTGTTAATCATGCTTGAATCTCTGAAACAGAGACAAAATTGACATTATTCATTTTTCTCTTTATTTGGTAATTACATATTTATAAAACTGTTATATATATCCAGAAAACATATTTGCAGAAACATAGTTTTGAACTGGACTGTGTTAAGATGGTAGTTATATCCATTTTGTTTTGATATTACCTTTGGGAAAGAACAGCTATTTATCCATTTGCCATTGCTGCATTTTTTTTTTTCAATCAATAAGCAGCACACATTGTACCAAGTTATCTTTGCAAGTGAGTTTCCTGCATTTGAATAGACACCATTTATTAACTTGGAATGATAAACTAGTGAATGCTACATGCCTGTGTGCCTTGTCAATAGCAAATAATGAAATCTTTAACCAGGAAAACTGACAAAGCTCAAAATTCTCGAGAAGACACTGCAGTTCTATTACTATCCTTGAACATTCACTTCAAAAATTAAAAAGATAGGATTTTCAAATGCAAAACTGGTCCCCTGTTTAAAGTTTTCGTCTTCAAAGATTTAACCTTTTTTCTTGCCTTTTAATGCACTGGCAATTTTCTGAATGTAGTCCCAGTTATGTTGACTAGCCAGACCCCATGAATTTCTCAGAGCACTCAGATTTCCACTGTGGTTTTGTGGGGAGAGTTGAATCACACTGCTGTATTGTAACTAGAAGAAAGCAATTTATATAGAGGAAAGGGAGTGGATACTATATAAGTAGTGACGAGATGGAAATTGCTAAGGTTTTAGCAGTTAGCTCAGGGAATATCATCTCCTAGTGTTTCCTTAGATGTTTTTCATTTGGTAACAGTTCTTTAGATATCTTTGGAATAAATTCAATTCTTATACTCATAAAAACATACTTTTCATAGGCCTTTTAAAAAGTTTCAGCAGACTAATTCAGCCTTTAGAGGGAAATATAACTACACTTCTTATATCTCTTTTTCTGCAAACACTTATCCAAGTACATTACTTTAAATAGAAGACTCACCTCATTTAGTATAGTATGAATATAGAGTATGTTCACAATTAAGCTGTGCGTAGGCACTGTCATCAGTCTGTCTACATTACCTATTTGGTACACACTGCATGGATTTAAAGTATCATATATGATATCAAAAATGCACGTAGAGGTACAAAAGTGCATGATCAGCTACGCATTTAAACTATGTATTTCCACTGTATATATACACATGTGAGTAAAAAAAACAAACCATTTTGACTTCTCTGAACTCTTTTCACTTCTGTTTTCTCCATATTTGAATAATAGAATTAAATGGTACATTAAGTACACAAGTTGTAACGTATAGCCTTTCAAAACCTCACTGGGGAAGTACATTCTGATACCCACAAGACACAAGTTACTTTTTCTTGTTTTTCATTTACTACAGGACTAGAAACAGATTTATTTCCTATTGCTTTTATGCATAGAACTACAATTATCATCAGTGCTCACAGTGCTGGGTAACTTTCCATGTCTTAGGGATGGACACGCCCCAAATAATACTGTGTAAAATAGAGTAAATGGCAGCTCTAGGAAGCCCTTTTTCCACACTGGTCGAAGCTTTCTGTCTTTCAGATACTTTGAAACTAAGTTTCTTGAGATGCTGCTTCTTCTGGTTGGGAGAATACTAAATAATGAAAAGCCCAGATCGTTAACATAAGCCAGTCTGAATCATTAGGTAAAGTAAGCACAGTCAAAAGTTTAGGACAAACCAAATGCAGGACTGAAGCAGAAATGCAGGCCATTTTCAAATCATAGGCAACTTTGTTTTGTGAAACATAAATATTTAGCAGGGTCATACACAAGTTTAACAAGGGTAAGTGATGGATTCTGCACCTTGGATGGGACAATCTTGGTTGAGTGAATAGATGGGGGAATGAGAGGCTGGAGACCAGAACTGCAAAAAGTGACCTGGGGATCATGGTCTGTGGCAAGTAGAATCTGAATCAGCAGTGCCCTGGCAGCCAGGAGGGCCAACCATCCCTTGGGGTTCATCAGGCACAGGATCACCAGCTGGGCAAGGGAGGGGATTGTCCTGCTCCGCTCTGAGCTGGGGCAACCTCACCTCCAGTGCTGGGGGCAGCTCTGGGTGCCAGGATATAAAAAGACATTAAGCTATTAGACAGCTTCCAAAGGAGATCCACAAGGATGGTGGAGGGTCTGGAGGGGAAGCTGTGTGAGGAGTGGCTGAGTTCACTTGAAGTCTGTTCAGCCTGGAGGAGACTGAGGGGAGACCTCTTGATGCCTTCAGCATCCTTGTTGGGAAGTAGAAAGGCAGACACTGATCTCTTTGCTCTTGTGACCAATGACAGGACTCAAGGAGAAATGGCCTGAAGAAGAGTCAGTGGACATTTAGGTCAAATAACAGAAAAAAGCTTTTCACCCAGTGGATGGTTGGACACCGGAACAGGCTCCGAGGGAAGGGGTCCCAGCACCAGCCTGACAGAGCTCAAGCAGCATTTGGACAATGCTCTCGGGCACATGTGACTCTCAGGGATGGTGCCACGCAGGTCCAAGAGATGAACTCAGTGATCCTGATGGATCCCTTCCAACTCAGCGTGTTCTATAATACTATAATTCTATTACTTACTTGGTGGCTTACTACATAATATGATTCTAGTAAGTGAAAACAACCTTTGAAACTTCCTTTTATGTTCAGAATTTTTCCTTTTGCTTTTTTCTTCTTTGAAATGAAATGATCAGTTATAAACATATCTCAGTTGTTGCAGTTTGCTATATCCATGGGCTTCACATCACTTAGGTCTACTGGAGCAGCAGGAGCAGACACGGCTTACCACCCTATGACCTTACCAATCTCTACAACTACCCAAAGGAAGGCTGTAGCCAGGCAGGGGTCAGTCTCCTCTCCCAGAAACAGGACAAGACGACACAGTCTTACACTGTTCCAGAGGGGAGGTTTAGGTTGGACGTTAGAAAGAAGGGTGATTGGGCATTGGAATGGGCTGCCCAGGGAGGTGGTGGAGTCACTGTCCATGGAAGTGCTTAAGAAAAGACTGGTTGTGGCACTTGCTGCCATGGTTTAGTTGACAAGGTGTTGTTAGGTCATAGGTTGGATGATTTCAAAGGTCTTTTCCAACTCTAGTTGATACTGGGGATCTGTTTTCTTCTATTGAATCCGCGTATTCTTTTTTTCTGCTTAGTAACAGCAAAATGAAGAGGCTAAAATATTTGTTAGGCCTTGATGAGCAGCATCATGGTAGCACTGAGCAAAGGGCCAACTATAGTGGTGTTTATACACTTTGATAACTGACACTGGGTTGATAAACCAGTAGAAGTATCTACAAATATTTTTCCTTAATTTTTTTTCTTCATTATTTTTTTTTAAATACAATCTTGCTGTTCTTTCTGACTGTTGCTTGAGGATTTATCAAGTGAACTAATAATTTTTGCTGAACAAAATCATTCAAGTTGCAGCTTTATTTAATTAGAATACAGATTTTCTTTCCGATTTCTTCTTAGTGAAATAATACACAAAATAATTTCATAAATGTAGCACCTCCTTGTGTCCAGAAAACAAATACAAGTCCTTTTAAAAAATGCTATGTGACACAGAATGTCTCAACTAAAAGTACCGTATCCCATCCCAAGTTTGTCCTGTTCTTTTCTCTACCTGCTTTAGAAAAGGAGCTCTGTGATTTTTTATGTGTGTGTATGCATCTGTATAAATAAAAACAATTCATGTGATGGCATCAGATAGTGATTTGCCTCTTGTTAGAAAACTTTATTGTTTCAGATCATATTGATAGTAGATTCAACTCAGTACATTGTTGAATGTGATGAAAGCGTAATTACAGGAAGAAACCTCCATCATCACTGTCATCACTGTATTTTGCCACCTTTGTAATAAGCATGCAAAGAAAAAAGATTACGGTATTCTTTCAAGCTACCCTTTTTACATAGTCTCTGCTCAAGTGAGTCCACAAAACCAGTTGCTGCTGCTTACTACAGAGTCTTCAGGGGCAAACTGTTATAAATGCCCTGAGACTTGGTACGTTATTTATACAGAATTAGACAAATCCTGGGATTTCTACCTCCTTAATTACCTGAAAAGATGGTACAATCGTATTAAAATTATTATCATTAAAATTAATATCTTTCTGATCCCAAAATCATTGCTGTTCTTAAAAGGACAGCTAATGCCTTCTACTACTGCTCCTGAAGGCCCCCAATATGATATATTTGTGACCTATTTGTTAGTCAGAAACACATGAAGATAGTGACCCTTTTCTTACCTTAGATATTCCACATCCTCAAAATCTTTAAGAAAAGCAGATTCCAAATTTTAGCTATAAGTCACCTCCTTCCAAGACCATTTTTACACCTTTGCAGAACCAAAATGAATTGGATCTAGGCAGGGAGAAATGAAGCAATGCACAAGCAGCCAAGCATTTAGGTAGTGAATGTTGTAACAAGAAGAAATATGCAGTGGGATATCCTATGTTCAGAACTGCTCCCTGCCTCAGTGCCTCCAGCTTCTGAAGTATATTCTCTGGAAGAGTGTACATACTGGATGCAATAAAACTATATATAACTGTTGTACAGTATTTTGCTACTGCCTCTTTCTCAACGTGTTGAGCAAGAATTTGCTGACCTGTTTGGGATCTCGAAAAATACAGATTAGCAAATATTATGTACTTCCCCTGTTCCTGATTACATATATAAACATGAGTGTATTTCTGGAATGGAAAGTAGAAGGATTTGGAGCTAGAAAAGGCTCATGACAGAGGTATTTATGGGAGAGAATAAGGCAGATCTGAAAAAGAAGAAATGAATGAAAGAGGAAACAAATGAAAAGGTAACCCAGGGTCTTGGAATGCCAAGGGAAGCTGACATTTGAGAAAGCATAGAGTTAAAGAAAAGAAAATACAGTCACTTGCCAGAGAGAAGGGAGGCAGTAGAAGATGAAAGAAGTATATAGATGATTCTGAAAATCACTGTATGTGGTTGGTTTTAAGAGAATGTGAAGCTTCACTGGGAGCAAAGAAACATTTATGTTGCAAAATCAGGTTTCACAGAAACAAATACAGAAGAGGAAACTAAAAAAAAGTCTGAAGAAGTATTTTACTTATTTTTTTAAGCATACCTACCTGTAAGCTGAATATGCAGAACCTACTTGAGATTAAAAATATGAAACATGCTGCTATCATTTCATAAACAATGGAGTTGGATTTTATTGCCCCTATTGTTTCCTTTGTGCCTTCTCGGAGAAGGAAACAAATTGAAAAACACCAGCAAAATCTTAACTTGTGAGTATAATTGCCAACAATTCATATTTTTGCTAGCTTGTGTCTATTTAAAAAAAAAAAAAAAAAAAAGGAGGTCATTGAAATATACTTGCATTAAAAAGAAGAGGTGTCTACTGAAGTTCATAATGAATGAGTTGTCATTTTTATAACGTAACTTTGAAAATCTTTTTTTCTGTTGTTGAGAAAAATCCCTTGTGACTAATATGTGATTTCCCTCATGTGGTTAGTCTAATATGTAAAAGTGCTTTTCAACATTGAAAGAAAAAAAGCTTGGCATCCAAGCTTGTTAATAATCTGGATTCAATACAACAGATTTAATCTTTCCATTCCTTTTTCATGAATAACTTATTTGGCTAAAATATAGATTTTTCTCATGGTTCTAATTTCTGTTTTAATTGAACTGCTGAGAATGAAAATGATTAGAGTATGTTGTGTGGTGAGCAGATTTGTTTGGATAATGTGGTTTTAACACCTCTTGTTCTGCCCAAAATACAGAGTCTTCCATAAAAGGATGTGGTAGTGCATAGCTTCTATACTACGTTCTCTAATAGTAGATGTTGAACTGGGCTTGCATTTAGGGATTAAAAAATGGGATGGAAGGAAACATAAACTAAAACAATGAAAAGGTAATATAAACAATGATTATAAGGAAAATATTTTTACTGTTCCAGTGAAAATTCAGTAATCTGTTTATACAGGTCAGTCAAAATCAGACTGTAAAAATGTTTCCTCTGATATCAGATTTCATGGAATTTAAAATATTTTATATTTAAAATTGAAAACAAGATGGATACAACGCTTATGAAAAGTGGTCAATTAGTAGGACTCAAACCTCAGGCTAATACTAAATACTTCAGGATGTTTTATCTAGATTGACCTGCCATTAAACTTGCTCTGGAGCAATTGCATTAAGAAATTAGAGAATAATTTGATTTTCCATGAAGTTCTTTACTTTTATATAATTATCAAATATGATACCATTTTTTTAATGGGGACATTTACCCACTAGTCTCAGACACTTTTCTGTATTTTAATTAGGAAACACAATTATCTGAAGTTAATGGGAGTGTATTGAGGGAAAAAATTACTTTGTTTGAATCTGTATTTAGATCAGAATTGAAGAGATTCAGTGGAAGAGGTTTAAACTTAGCCATCCAAGTTTACTTAAAGCCAAGACAGAGCATGACAGGGTCCTGTCTAGCAGAAAAAAAAATATTTTGGTACTATAGATATTTATCTATGCTATTTTTGAAATATTTATGGGCCCACAGCAATAATAACATTCAAATATCAACTGCAGGGTATTTTAAGAGAGAGACATGCTGAAAACAATTTTATATTTTCATTTTCCCTTTTCACATTCTATCTTGCAAGATTTGTAATGCAGCATTCTGCTGGGACAATACATTTCTTGCCTCCCAGTGCTTGTCTATGTCCCTTGATTTACCAGGAGAAATGAGACAAAATGAGAGGAATAGAGAAACACTCTCCCCATCAGATGACTGAGCAGCTTCTCCCAAAACACCCCTATATTCAAGAAGAAAAAGGTTCAAGGCTGGGAAATAAACTAAGACTTTTCATTTTCCTACCTCTACCCTTTTTTCAGAGTCCTGACTGCCACACGTGTTTGGAACCTCCCTGATGTTTAGCAGGATGGAACATTCAGATTAACAGGACTTCACTTTGACCAGTTGTTGTTAGTTCATGAGATCTCTAGTTTTCTAGGAAGCATTTCTGGATACATTTTCTATAAAAGAAGCTGTGTAAACTAACCAGCAGTGAGTGCCTCCTTTGAAACTAGAAGTCAGTGTTCAAGCCAAAGATTAACAAATCTTCATTTCTGTGAATCAGTTGTGGTATAAATATCTTTCTCTTGTTCCTGAGTTTTACAGTAAGTGAATTCTGCTACTTATCAGTATTTGTATCAAGAAGTGTATCAAGATTTAGATCAAATAGTGTCATACAGACAGTGATCTCTGACCTATGGGTGCAAAGCAGTTCCTTTAGTCTCCCTTGTGGATGTTAAGGAACAATTAAATATTCATATGCGCTAAGTAATGTATGAGGTCTGATTTTTGGTTTATTGTTTTGCAAAAGATGCAAACTAACAAACTGTTATTTGTCTATTAGCTTTCCTTTACTTGATTCCTCTTTCCTCTGCTGAACATAGAGAATATTTTTGACATTCTAGACCTAGCTCTCTGCTGCTGTCCTTAAAATGTAGAGGTACCTTCTACATTTTGAATGCAGAAGGAAAAAAAGGAAAACAAAAAACTCTGTCTACTGCACCTTATTCAAACTGACAACAAATCTTGAAATAGACTTCTTGCACATGTGTGCTTACATATATTTTATATGTGCATGTGTATATATATATATATATGTATATATAGGCACAATTTTCAAGAACAATACCATCCCACTGTGTTCTGTATTCTAAGTATTTTCTTTCTGAATAGTTAGCAGAGTTCTCACACCATCTGAGATTCTCCAAATAGTACAGAAATAAAAGAAAAAGCTGCCTCTTCTATATACAGATCTTATTTACACTTAGAAAAACTACTGTTTATTTTCAGTTTGTGACACACTTTGGTGCACTTTGACAAAGCTAATCCTGCTTCATCATCTCCAAGCCCCTGGAGATTTCCATGTGCTCTATGATTCATTACTGGCCTCTTGCTCTTTCCACTTAAAAAAAAAAAACTTAAACAAAAACCCCCCCAAACCCAACCAAAAAAACCCTAAAGAGCTAGTACAAGTTCTTCCCTGACAAGCAGAAACAATTAAGCCTAATTTGTTTTGAGTTAATGTGCTACATCAACATATTCCACCCCCATGCTATTTTGGGTCTGTGGTAGACCTATGGTTTGGGTCTGTGGTTTAGTCACACCAATTACTAGGCTGGGACACGTATGAGAACCAGCCTGCTCATCTTCCTCATCTTTCCAGCATCTATTTCCACAGAGTAAAAATCAGGACAGGACTTAAGACCCGTAGGATAAGAGACCTGATTGCTTTGCAATGGACTTGAAGTGTTCTGGCACATACAGGAGTTGTTTGGGTACCAAGTAGATCATACAAGTGTATAAAGCCGCATCTCCTTCAGACAGCAGGTCTCTATCTGAAGGAAAAACAGCAGATGTGGCAAAAATTATCACAAAAAGCTGCACTGAAAATCACTTTTCTCTCCATACCTTTATCTATAACTAGTGAAGTTTCGTAAGTTGAAAGATACATATGAATCAAAACTGTCTACAAAATACGGACAACTATTGACAGTGTCTAGTGATGTACTAAATCAGCACTTAAAAGACGCGTACACAAACTGAATTAGCAGAATAAGTTTTTGCATATAGATAATGTGTTTATTTGTCTAGTAGTGTTTTATTAACTTTAACAATAGGAGCTCAATGTGTCTGTGGTCTAAAAGTGAGAATTTTCAAATATCAATATGGTAACTCAGGAACATTTCTCATAATCATTTAAGTCGATGCTTAAAATATGTATTAATGTAGTTTTGTGACAAATCACCTGTTAGATTTCAGCTGACAGCTTGCCATACATTAATCATAAATAACTGTAAAATACAGCTATTATAATGAATGAAGAAAAAAAAAAAGGGAGAGACTATAGACCAACCTTTCTGATACACATCTCCTGCTATCCCTCACCTTCCTGATTTTGCTGTGTACTGACTCAATGGCCACTGGTTCCAGTTGTTAATGGAATATCCTGCTGTGTTAAGGAGCTTTGTAGGATGCTATTTATCAAGAATGCAAGCAACAATACATGGCAGAATAGATGAAAGGAAAATAACACTCCCCACTATGAATAGAGTACTATTTAATATATTAAATTCATGAGCCTGAGACATGAACGCTGGCTTTTTGAAGAGCTATAGTAGAAGTGAATCAAGAGTATGGTCACAGGTAAGTATTCAGATGAACAGCAGGCAAGCTGACCCACTTCTCTTCCTCCTTTGCTACAATTTTTGAAATTTAAATCTACACTTACTCTTGCGCTTCACATAGGATTTTCACTGCTGGTGTGCAGCCTCCATGAGAAGACTGAAACCAACAGCATGAACAGGAAAAATGAGATTAAACAGTTAATCTGGAATGACAATACAAGGATGCATTTTTTAAGGAACCTCTGAGAGCATATATGATACTTATTTCCAAAACAAAAAATCTTCCTTTCACCAGCAAAAAACCAAGAAACCCTCACCAAGATTTCTATCTTCCAAGCCTAGTTAAAGGACCATCTTAGAGATTGTTAAGTGTTTTACAGGAAACATTTCAAAGTTTATAAAGTGTGTAGATGTATTTCCAATTCAGTGCTGTACTGAACCGTAGAGTAATGTAGTGCTGCAATCTTGGCAGAAATAGAACCTGAGTGTAGAATGCTGTGTTCGAATTTTTTTAAGTTTGAGGAAAAAAATCTATCTTAATGAGTAGTTTGTAACACATGAATTAGGATTCTTGTTATCTGCTCTTAGAAAGAAAGGAATGTTAAAGGAGCATTAAGAAACCACATATATAGGTTAATGTATGTGTATGTATACACTACCATCTTAAATACAAAATTTATGCTACTGATAAGGAGTGTTGATATGCAATACAAGAACAGAAATATACAGTGTTTTAATGTTTTTTAAATGAACTTAGGGTTTTTTTTCTTTAGCACCACTACAAAACAATCTTTTAAATAAAGAGATCTGGTTTTAATATTTTTAGAAAAAGAAATGCATTTATTCCTGCATTTATTTGACCAACTGAACTGAAGGAAGAGCTGCACAACCTGCTTTTGACTCAAAAAAAAAAAAAAAAAAAAAAAAAAACGAAATTTA
>JAODKT010001765.1:564164-574569 GCA_027576195.1 Cossypha heuglini | reverse complement strand
CAGCCTAAGAGTATTAAAAGAGAATAATCACAAAAAAACCCACAACCCAACAAAAAAAAAAAAGCAAAAGCGCACACACACACAAAAGCGCGAACCATCCAACCCAAAGCCCACAACGAACCCGCGAAACGGGGGAGCGCCGTCTCCACCGGGGTCCCCGCGGCGTCCCCCTTTTTCCCCAGAGGAGCGAAGCGGAGTGGTGGGGGAGGGTTGTTCACGTTTCGACTCTCAGGGACGGTTTCTGGGAATTTTTCCCGTGTCTGCCCTCCCCACTCCGCCCGCCCTGTGCCCTCTTCTCTCGCTTTTGTTTGCACTGCACTTTTTGTAGCGAGGGGGGCGGGAGAGTGGGTGGGAGACCTCGCTTTTATTTGTAGCGGAAGAATCGGCTAGAAAAGACGAAGGAAGAAAAGAAAAGGAGGAAAGGGAAAGAAAAAGAAAAGAGAGTGAAGGAGGAAGGAAGAAAGAAAGGAGAGAGAGAGGGAGAGCGAGAGAGAGGGAGGAGGAGGAGGAGGGGAAACGGAGCAGCTAGCTCGGGAACAGAGAGCGCGCCCGGGAGCAGCAGCAGCCGCCGCAGGAAGGAGAAGAGGAGAAGAGCAGAGCGGAGCAGAGCAGTGCTCTCGGAGGAGAGGCGGCGCTGGCAAGAGGAGGCAGGCGGGGACCTGGCTCTTCTGGATGCTGGATTTTCGGACTCTCGTTGACTCTCTCCTGCTCCCCGGCGCCGCACTGTGAGAGACACGCACGAGCGTCAGGCAGCAGTGGCGGGGCTTCGCTCGTAGCTGTCGCTGCTGCTGCTGCTGCTGCTGCGGGGCTCGGATTAAATTGGCCGCCCCGGAGCCGAGCGGGAGCAGCGGGAGGAGGTGGCGGCGGCGGCGGCGGCGGGAAGCAGCGGCAGGCGGGCGGGCAGCGGCGAAGGCTGATGCTGGGACCGGGGGAGCCAGCATGACCAGGTAACTGCCCCGCTCCTGACCCATTTTTCCTCCGCCGCCGCTCCCTCTTTGCCGCCTCTTTGGGCGCGCTTGTGTGTGCGAGCACAAAAGTGTGTGTGTGCGTGTGTGTGCGCGCAGCCCGCACACATGTCCCTGACACACAACTCTCCCGTGGGTGCCCCGGGGCTTCCCCCGCCGCTTCCAGCCCGCTGCCCGCCGGCTCTCAGCCTGGCGGCGAGGCCTCTTCGGGGAGCGAGGGGAGCTGCGGTACGGGGACGGGGGATGGGGCAGGGAGAGGGCGACTGATGGATCGGAGTCGACGTTTCCACTGAGTGCCGCTGTAGCGGGCGGGGAGAGGGGAGTACGGTAATTGCACACTGTCTGCTTCGGCGAGCGAATTATTAATATTAATTCTTTTGTTTATTCTGACGGGTTCGAAGAAGGGGGAAGGTAGCAGAAGTGAGAGACCAGGCATCTGCCGCTGGAGACGGGGCTTGGGGGTGAGCGGCCAGTAGGGTACCCAGGCGCCGGTCCGAGCACGGCTCCCTCCTGCTTCTCCTCCTCCTCCTCCTCCTCCTCCTTCTTCTTCTCCTTCTCCTCCTCCTCCTCCTCCTCCTCCTCCTGCTGACTCTCGGCGGAGCAGGGAGGCACGGAGATGCGAAGCTTTTCACAGGTTAGGCTTTTAATTTCTTTGTTTACTCTCGCGAAGCCACTTGAAAGGAAGCACATCGGGCTGGAAACTCAGTTTTCCGAGCGCTTGCAAAGGGGTTCTTGAATTTGTTCAGCAAACTTAGCAGCTCCCTCTGCGCCGTCTGCCCGTGCAAGGAGGCATTCCTTACTGCTGCAGCCAGGCTCTCCCAGACTGGCAGATAAAACAGTTATTTTCTTGCACTGAATCCCCTATTTTGCCTTTTATCTATGCCCTCAGTTCTCGACAGAACGGTATTGTTTCCATTTTAAGTGACTACCACTCAGCTTTGCATGTATGGCTTTTGACTGTCTGCTTCTCCTTGTTACTTCTCCAGAACTGCTGTCATGCGTATTTTATTCTTTTGCCTGGCTTTTGTACAGTTACTGCCTCGTGTGAGGATGGCAGCTTCTTTGCCATGATTTCGATGTCCATATTCCCAGTTTTGACACACGTAGAAGGGTTAATTTGTTTACACAGAATAGTTAGGGTTTTATGTGCTCCTTCACTTGTCGCCTGAGATAGCGTTACATTGAGGATAAGTCTGTAGATGCTGATTTACTTTCGAGTTTCCTATTTGCAGACATGAGTATTTCTGATGACACTTGTATTTTCTTAAACTTAGGATTACCGTGGGAAGCTATGATTGTCTTCTCAGCCTTTCAGAGATCGCTTCCAACATACCTTTTGTTCCAGCACAACCAACTTCTCTGTAATGTTGGGACATTACGTAGGGAATTTCAATACAGAGACGGAAAAATTTGTATATCATATTTTTCCTTCCTCTGGTATCTGCTAGTGGTGTAAAATGTTGTAGCAGTCAATAGTTTCTTTTCTTGCTGTGAAAGTGTATAGTAAATGACATCATTTTCTCCTGGGCTGGAATCAACGAATCCTACAATTCTTGTTATGAATGGAGCAACTCTAAAGAAAAAAAAAAGATTCTCCCCTGTCCTAAATAAGGTCGTAGGTACTTGGGTCTTGCTACAGATGGCAATTTTTTGATTGCTTCTGTAAATTCCCTCACATGAGATGAGCTATTACTGCTTTTTTGATGTGTGAAATTGACAAACTGGTCAGTTTAATGAATTCAGTTGTCAAATTTCGCTCAGTCAAAATTGCTAAAAGCGGTAAATATACTGGCATGGGATTTTCAAGGTACTGAGTGTTACACAGAAGGGATGGATTTAATGAGAGACTTTTTACAAGAGTAGCTTTCCAATTTTAGTTTTGTCACTTGTGTTAGTATGGTGGGATATATTTAGATATCTTTCAACGCAGAAATGATGTATAGCTTTTCTGTATCCACTTAAAGCAGTAAAAGCTTTGTCTTAGTAGAAGTCTTCTTCTCTAAGAAGATACTAAGAAATTCATTACAGTTTATGTGTGCTATGTCAAGCTGTTAGGAATGGTGCACGAAAAGGAAAACAGTACCTTGGTATTTCTGGGTTTCAGGAATTGGTCTTAGGACCTGCTTTTAGATCCATCAGTCATACTGCTTTTAAAACGAGCGCTAAAGAATAATGTGAATGAGCGTTTTGCTGTGATGGTTATGTAACTCAAACCACCAGCAGTCAGCGAACTCAATGGGTGTTAGTAAATCAGTGCTTAATCTTAGGGGAGAGGGTGTGCAAGAATGTGCTTGGGGATGTGGTAAAGAAATAAGTACCTGGAGATTTAAGTCCAGTTAGCAATTCACCTTTCGTTTTTAACGTTGCCTTTTGCTTCTATGTTTGAGGAATGCAGGGACCAATACTACACAAGCTGAAGGTAGGAATTCCCCTTCATCTGCTGCTGTGTGTGCTGAGCCACTAGGGGCCTGTATAAACTGCTCTCATAGAGCAGATACCAGTGCATGGCATATGCTCACTCTCACCAGACATTTTTTACACAGGTGCATAATGTCAAAAGCAAAGCTGCCAGTTATTCCTTCCTTACTAATAAATGAGATTGCTGTTTTTAGGAGGTGTGTGTGCAAAGTGCATATTATTTAGTTTTCATTTTTACCGTACTTCATCTGTTTCCTCTAGTCCTGTATTGTGTCCAGTGTCCCTGCTTTCCTGATTATTATGGGAGATGGGGATGAACATGACTCAGGAGGTGCAAATTTTGGGCAAAGTTGGATTTGTGTGTCTTCTGCATTTCATATTTTCTGTAAGCTGAGAAAATCAGATTTGTTGTCTGTGTGTTTTTTCTATTAGATTAGTAATGGTACTGTTCCATGCAAGTGTAGGGTTAAAAGATAAACTAAACAGGATTACTACAAGGCAGGAACAGACATAGATTGATGGTGTATTTAAACTAGCTTTGTAAGTGTTATATAAGTTTGAGAGTGTGTTGGCTCCAAGGCTTTGGCTGGAGCGTAGTCAGCATTTATGGGACATGGGTTGAAGATGCACTATACATTCTTGAGTGTCAGTTTCAGAAATTTAAAATTCACTAGCCGTAGCATTCTTAATAGACATTAAGCAATAAGGTCAAGTGTACTTACACTGTTCCATTGTTGGTTTTCAGTTTTTGAAACTGACAAGGCAGTCAATTTGTAAAAGAGCACAGCTGAAATATTTGCATATTGGATTTCCTTCGAAATGAACTTCCGTTACTAAGCTCTTTGAGAATTCTCATTTGGAAGGATTTTCAAGCTGAATCACAGTAAGGTCATACAATCAAAAAGCAGTTTCCTTATGGTATGTTAATTTTTTAATAAGCTGTCGTTTATAACATCAGGATCTTATATATAATTCTGTGTTGGGCCAGTTACAGCAAGAGGGTTTTTTTGTCATCTTACCGACAGCAGTTGTGCAAATATTGACTGAGCTTAATTTTCTGAAATGTGTGTGTGCGCCTTAGGTAAAGTTTTTATGAAATGTAATGAAATCTGCTTTAAAGATTTTCTCAAATGATAAACGTTGGTTCAAAAGTGTAAGTCTTGCTGCTTATCAGTAAACCAAGGCGGTGGCTCTGAAATGCAGAGGATAGGCACTTCATTTGTGCTTTGGATATGAAAAGGAGTGATATGGTATGGATCTATGAGTCATTGTATTTCATTTTTGTATACAACTGTGGTGATTTTTAAGCTTTTCTTCTCTGAAAAGAGTTGAGGAGAAGGTATAGATATTTACTGATGTAGGTTCAGTGTCAGTGACATAATGCCGTCTATTGTAACAGGAGCTTGCTTTCGTTGTAATTCTTTTTAAAAACAGTTGTCATAACATAGTCAACACACTATATTTTTATGAGAACTCTCAATTGCACATCCTTTGTGAGTGTACTTTATTTGCTTAATCCTTGTATTCTTTGGAAAGGGCCTTAAATAAAGCCAATTAATGAATGTATGCTGGCAAATTGTCAGCCTAAAGCAAGAATATGTGTTTAAATATACTTCTTTGAATACTATTAGGAATTTGCAAGTAGGAGCAGAGAGGAATCTTGGTTCTGGTGATCTGCTATGGGGAAGGTTGCAGTGCAGCTGGAGACATCTGATGATTTGGGAAAAGGTTACATTAGAGTGCTTTGCCTGTAAATTCCTTTCCAACAAGCTTCACTTCACTTGTTTTTTTAAGACAGTGGGCATGGATAGAACCATATTTGCTACTGCACAGTTTTAATTTATATTTCATAAGCTCAGATGACTTTTGGAAGTTTATTAATAATACTTACCTTAAGCATAGCATGTTTGTCTGCCTATAAGAAGTGGATAAGTAAGAGAAATACAGAATAAAAAATTGTTCGTATGCAAAAAATGAGGTTAAATTAAATAAAATATGTAATACTTTTTAAGAACTTAATTGTTATTCAGGTTCTTTCAGTTCATTCATAAAAGCGAAAAGTCAAACAAAATACTATGAGCTTGTACTTTAACTACATCAGCAGGTATACATAGTCTGAACTTCCCTAAGATATTCCCTAAATGTACCTCTTTAGGTGTCTTCTGCTTACATGCTGTGACAGGCTTCTTCATAACCTTAATAGCACAGTTACAGAAAGAGAAGAAGAAAAAAGACAAGGTGATTATCTTGTGGTAGAATTTCAAAAGAGATAGAGGTTTTTTCTAAAATCAGCTTCCCTGTTTGTACTTGATATGTGATTTCTGAAGGAGATTCTGTGTTTTCTTTTGAATTCAAAGGATGGGCAGAAAATGTCCTCCTCAGTTAACAGAAAATGATGAGATTTCAGGCGCTTCGATTTATTTATTTCAGAGGATGTGCCCTAATAGCGTACTGTCATGTCCTGAGCTGCTTCAAATTTAAGCACGTTAAAATGCAGTTATTTTAGTTCTTCAGTAATCTTCCAGTTAGGGAAGCCACTCCACGGATATACAAATTAATTTATTATTTGCAGGCAGTCAAAATGGATGTCCTGGTTAGCGCCAGCTGAACTGCTCACGTATTGTTGTGGTCAGATAATGCACACCTTTTTCTCAAGCAGTATATCAAATATGGTATATCAAGTTACGCCAGCAATTATATTGCTCTTTCTTTTATGGAAATTACATATCTGTAAGTCAGAGTTCAGTAAATAGTGTGCAAAATCTGTCTTTTTAGGTTGCTCAATCGGGTGATCCTAAGAAGAATATAGTCAGTACCAACCTGTCCAAAGCAAATGTGGCTTAGGTATAAATTTGCAAATAAATCTACATTTCTCTAACAGATTTACCCAATCCCATTTTGATATCAGCATCTCACCTTCGCTTATTCAGTGGTTTTACCCAAAAATCAAATTTTTTGATGCTTGCTTTGACTCAGCAAGAGAAAATTCAGATACATGCTGTCTTAGTCTTTCTGATCTTCAGAAAATCACTGTTTGCTGAACTTGAACACAGTAATTCCGCTTGCTTTACAATGTTGATTAAATTTTTAAAAAAATCTAAACAGCTTTTGTAACTATCTGTAGGCCGTGCTCTTTTTATAGAACTTTGCCAAAAAAGCTGAATTTCGTGTACAAGAATAGGCTGCTATTTCTACTATCTCATTTTTTTTCTCCCTCTACTACTCCCTCTCCCTCGTCTTCCTTCTCCTCCCCCGTCCTTTCCCCTTTCCCTATAAATATAGAAAGGTAAAACGGATCTTATTAAAGTTCACAAAAATACATTCAAAATTCAGTACTCTATCCATTTTTTCCTCTTCTTTATGCCACGGACAATGGGTTTATGAAGCAGGTGTGTGTCACTGTTTCTAACCCAAAGACATTAATTTGTCTGTGTTCACCTGTATTAATAAGTGTCTGTTAACCACACTTTTAATTTTCTTTCCTTTTACTTTAGGAAAGGGCTTTCTCCCTCTGTGAAATTTATTGGAGGCAGGGAGGTCTTTTCTTAAAAGGTTGTTTGTAGGACCAAGTGTTTTCTCCCTAGGTTTCAGTACTGTGACTGTCAGGTGCATAATTTCTTTACCTCCTATGCTGCGTTTTATTAAAATCCTGTTAGGTGTATTGTGTATTACACTTCCTGAAATTTGACTATTTTTTTCTTAATAAGCCAACAGCTTATTATTTTGAAAGTCATTAATTTGGTATAAAGGACATGCAATGAGATATTTCTAAAACACAGAAAGTAGGACAGGAAGTTTTATTTATTTATTTTTGTTTGTTTAGGATGGTAGTGTATCTTAGAAAGCTGCTTAACTACTGCCCAGTGCAGCTGTCCTTCCCTGAAAGATTAGGTTTCAGGAGCCGTGATGGATGTTGAATGCCTGTAGCCAGTTGTGGGGTTTGCTCTGAGGTCAGTGCTACTGATGGAGGATAGGAATTTACAGCCTTATGTCTCTTCACCAAAGGAACCGAAAATGCTTTCACCAAAGCATTTCTTTAGGGAAAAAAAAAAGCCCACAACAACTAGGTATGGTCAGTGCTGAGCTTGTCTTGCTGCATAAGCTATTCATACTAGTGAGAAAGAATAAGTAGATTTGTGAATAACAAGGATAAATTTAGTCATGAGTGTGCCCTTTTGTTTCACGTAAACACACAGCAATAGCTACAAAAAGGAAATAGGATGATGTGATTTCATTTAGAAATCCTATATATTATTTTAACTTGTGTTAACAAGTTTGGAATTGACACTTTTGAATTTTAGTTTTAAGTGTTCAAGCTATTTTCAGAACATACTGTCTTTTTTAACCTAAAAGTAGGATTTTTTTTCCCCATGGAAGAAATCTATATTAATGGTCTTCAGCAAGCATAACTAAGGCAGAGTAGGTACCTATCAATGATGAAGGGTTAGATGTTCATCAGGTAGGAAGAATTTACTTTGATGACATATAATGTTACCTTATTTAATTCAGGTATCACAATACATACTGCTAATGAAGATGGGTAGTTTAGATACTTTCAGCTGCGTTTTCAGAAGCGTTTGTTGAGTTCAGACTTTCAGACTTTATTTTTTGACTATCTGCCTTTCCAGAGCTGTTGAAGTTTGCTCCTGATACACGGTGATGTGATTAGCTTAAAAAAGTGAATTTTGATTGAGAAAGGTGCACAAACCAGACTGCTTTATTGTTAAGCTTGAAAACCATTTTTGAATTGTTTTTATTAATTTGTACCTTAATGGTATAGGTGTATTTTCCTGTCAAGCCTTAGAAGAGTTGTCCGAGTAGGCTGAAAGCCTTCAGTGATTGGTGAGAAAGATTTCATTTGACAGAAGCATTATTTGGATCAGATCCATAGTGCTTTAGTGCCTTTGCATAAGTGATAGGACTTTTACCTTGGATAATCCTAGCAGTGGTTAAAGTCAAATTCAGACAAGAAAGCTTAATAAAACATCTGGTAAGTTGATTTATAGTATCTCATAAATTAGAGAGTAAGAAGCATTTTGGTAAAGAGAAATACTTATCCAATAAGAATCACTTTAGAACAGTTTTGCATCAAGAAATGGCCTTTTGCCAAATGCCTATGTATTCTACTTATTGGCAGCATGCCATCAACTTTATTTGGAAAACTCTCTTTGCTTAAATAATAAATATTCATTATTTACCAATTTATTTTACTATGAATAAAAGATGGATTCTGTTACTAGACTTTTTTTTTTTTTTAATCTATTTCACAAAGAATGGACTTTTGCTCATTACCATTAAGTGCATCAATGAACCTTGATTACCAGAATTTTCCAGATTTTTGCTTGACATCAAAAGCCTTGAATTTTTCTACTGTATGTAGCATGTGTTAGAAAATTGTGATATTAGCTTGATTGTTTGTCTTAATTGATATTAGTGATAATCTAATACAATTTTCTTTTGTTAATGGAAAGTATGTAATCAGTGTAAATGGTTGTTGACAGTTCAATATGTAGAATTTACACTTGCTTTCCTTTTACATTTTCAAAAGGTGTCTTAAATATGCTTAAATACATGAAGTATTAGCATACTGACCAGATGAAAATTTTAAATGTATCAAGGGAAGCAGACAATCAGGAGAGCATTGTACTTTGTGATGCTAACAGGTGGCAGGGAATGCCTGCAGGAGCAATCACACCTCCACAAGCATCCTAGCATTCCTTGGGTTTAATTTTGAATGATTACAGTGACTCTGGAAAAATATAGAGTGTTAGGACTTCAGCAATAGTATTTTGGTTAGCTTAGTTTTGGGCAGTGTGGGCTTAATGTATTAAATATTGTGTATATATAAAAAGGAAATGTTTATTCTTCATCTGTTCGATTGTGTCTGATGGAACAGATACATGTCCTTCTGGGCAATGTAATCCCTAAAACGACACTTAGTAGGACTGTATCCCTTGCTGATTTATTCATAGGATTGTATTATTAATCTAGGGCATGAGGGTAATCTTATTCCAAAGGTATTAGAAAGCATGAAAATAACTACTGGACTTCCTAGAGATGTGGATTTCTATGTCTTCAAGCAATTTGAATTTGTAATCCCAATGGGTCTTTTTTATGTGGAGTATATTAACCATGAAAGGTGCAGAGGCCTTAAAACTGTTTTTTCATCTTTGCTAATCTCTGCAGTAGTCCAGATTAGAGAGACAGAGATTAATAAGAAAATGAAAAGAGATAATTATGTATAGAAGAAAAATATGGTAAGATTTTTCTACCATGATGATGAATCGAGTTGCTAGAAGTGTTTATATAGTAACCACTGCTTAAGAGAGATATACTCTTAACAGACAAGCTGCTTTTTCAGCCTTTTTTGGTTGTCATTTTTGTTAGGAGGGGAAGAGCTTGCCATTTTGGTGTGATTTTTTTTCTTTCCTGGATTAACATCATGTTGCAGATTCCAGTCAGAAAATTAAGCAGAGATTTTTTCTGCAGCTTTTACCTGTTGCTCAGATAATGGTGTTAAGCTCTATTTTGTATTTAATGAGACGGAACACTTGAAAACACTGAAGAACTTGGGAATGGGAAGAACCTGAATTCAAGAATAAGGTGTACAATTTTGCAACCTTAGAATTTTCCGACTAAAGCAAAATTCCCGTATGGTCAATGACAATTTCACTACTGTGACTGGGGATGTCCCTTCCCCACCTCTTTCTCTGGATTGTTCTCCATCTTTCTTCTGCAATTCTACAGTTTTATGAACAGCAATTAGTAAAAAAAAGTCCGTCTTCCTGAACAAATACCAATGTCTACTTCATACCAACTCTTCTATACTGTACTTCACTCTCTCTGGAATGAGTCTTTAGGTGTCCTTTAAAGGCAGCTCTCCATAGCAGTTCTTGCTTCTTGTTGTGAGAATATATCTAAGGTTGTGAACTCTCAAAAATTGTAAGAGTGGCTCACTAAACTGGTCTTTTTTGTTTTGTTTTGTTTTGTTTTGTTTTGTTTTGTTTTGTTTTGTTTTGTTT
>JAODKT010001765.1:543517-564064 GCA_027576195.1 Cossypha heuglini | reverse complement strand
TTTTGTTTTGTTTTGTTTTGTTTTGTTTTGTTTTGTTTTGTTTTGTTTTGTTTGTGATGTCACTGAAATCACGAATATTGGATACTTTTATTTGTTATGTTTTAAAAAACCCCTCTGAAACCTATTGCCATTGCAATCTCAAAGGATTAATTTATGTTTTTTTTACTTCTGCTTAGAATTATGGGCATGTCCTTTTGGATTGATCTCTGATTTCTTTGACAATGTATCTGTATCTAGAAAGGAGTCTTTCAGTACAGGCATTGGTGTACTCGTGACTCCACATGTTGCATCTGTCAACCTGTTGGCTTTGTTGAGATACTTGAATTAGTCTAGGCTATCTGTTTTTTAAAAGTTCTGTGCTGTCTTTTATGTCTTGGATAGCATACAACGTCTTTCGTTCTCTGTGAAATCTTCGCTTTTTCAGCCACTTCCCATTTTTCACAGCAGGAAGCTTTCCACATGAAAAGAAGAGAAAGAGACCTGCTTGACAGCTTCTCTTGTCTCCTTGTGTCTGGAGAGCTGCATGAGTGTAACAACAAAGAAATGGATCTCTCTGGTGCTATTTTGGTGGTTTTTGTCTCTAGGTGCAGTGGTAGCAGATTTAGATTTTACCGTGGATGCTGGCTCTCTTCTCTTTAGGTACAGCCTTCCATTTAAGTCTTTGTGTTACTCAACTGAATTCAGTTTCTTAAATCCCATCTCTCTCAGTGCTAGTCAGTTTTTATTGAGACACGGTCCTGATCATTTTTCTCAGAGAATAAACTAGTAAAAGAGCTTCAAGTTGATACTTCTGAGTTCAGGAATTTCAGGAGTATAGGTTCCAATGCTTTCAAGCTTACTTCAGTGCCAGGTTTTCCGAGTAGAATCAGGGCTAAGTATTTTTTGGAAGAACACAAAATAACTGTGTTTATATTTTGAAGCAATACATGTCATTAGTAGACTCCATTTTTCAGACATTGTCATGCTCACTATATTTTTCTTAGTGTGCTATATTCCTCATAATGTTTAATGTGCTTGAGAATTTTGAGGCAGATTCTCACTCTGCTTTTCTCACTGATGTAGTTATTATTCCACCTGCAGAGTTTCTGAGGTGCAGTGAGTTGTGTTTTTTGATTTATGCATATACTTATCTATATAAAACAATTAAGCAGGATTTTGCCCTGCTGTTGCATTTGTAGGTTTTGTTTCTGTTGGTGTTGGGTAGATGATTGCTCCAGTCAGAGGTACAGATGTTTTACTAGGTTTCTGGTGTTGCCTGGAGTTGCAGGTGTTTAAAAATTTAGTAGCTGCTGAGGGGAGCTCGGTGTGTACAGTTCCACTGTTAGGAATGAAGCCATAGCAGCTGAGAGTGTATGTTTTGCTGAGAGTGCAGTTAACAACACTTGTCATAGATGTTTAATTGTGATTTTGGTTGCCCTTTCTAGTGGTTTGAAGCTAATACTGAACTTTTATGGCTTGTCTGAATGTATACAAAGTTTAAAGCTTCTTTCAGAATTACAGTTTTGGCTATTTGAACATGGCTTTTTGTGTTTGTGTGTTTTCTGTTCTTACAAAGACCAGTTTTCAGAAATTCCTATCACTGAGACTTGTACTTCAGGGTGTTTTGCAGATCTTATCAATGTCTTGCCTCCTTTCTGTTTGCAAATAGCTTAAGATACTTGATTACTTAACATTTTGATTTATCAGTTCTCTGTTTCCCAATCAGCTGTTTCCTTTTGCCATCGAACGTGCTGAAAGGAAAAACTGTCCTTAATCTTCTTCTATGTTTTACTATAATGATGATGATTTTTCTGTTTTTCTTAATGGTGTGTAGACTGAAAGACAGATGGTCCATCTCAACTAAAATTTTTTTACAGTATTTGCTTGAAGATACCACAGTACTTTTTAAAAAATGCAGAGCCTTACTTCGGAGGACTGTGAAAATATTTGTATGTTCAGCAATTCACATTCAGATTTTCCCTGTTGAAACAGTAAGGCAATTTTCTGATGTTCCTTAACCAAAAGTATAGCTGAAACTTAGCCTTCATATGGCTACCCTTTATTCAAATTACAGATTTCATGGGTATTTTACCAGTTGTAAGACTTGCCTCCATGACAAGTCATGGCTATGTGAGAGGGCTTGGTGTGTGACTAGTAGTCAAATGGCTGATAGCTGAATAAGTATGAGTGGGGTGAGATGATGTTAGGTTACTTAGATGGCAGTCAAGAATTACTTCATGCTCTCAGATTGGCAGACTCTTAGATCTCAAGTGGAATAAACAGGAATAAATCAGATAGCTCTTTGGTCCTTTATGGGGTGTCTGTATAAGGGACTGAGGGTGTATATATATGTATATGTATTGTATATATTCCTTTACATGGTTAGTTTTTACTTGAACTATCAATAGTTTTATAGTTGCATCTTTAGCACAGCTCAGAGGTATGAAGGCATTGTACACTTGTGCATCACAACCACACTGCCCAGACAGAGGGATTATAAAGATCCACTGAATGCTAAAGACTAGTCCAGTCAGCTGTACTTTGCAGAGATCCCCTTACTGCTGCAGCATTGTATGTAAGAGAATCTTTGTATGCATCTTCTGTGGTTTACAGCCTAGAATTTAGTCCCTGGTTTGTGTCATTGGCTAATAAAATATGAACAGTACAGAAAAAAAAAAAAAAGAATAGTTGTAAAACACTCTTATTTTCACTCTTCTCTCATGTCTTTCACTAATTATCTGTAGTTCTGAGGATAATTTTGAAGAGAAATGTTGTTTATAGACATACAGCTAGAAATAAATTTAGGTGCTGGGAGTCATGTAACTAGATTCCCTGAAATTACTTCAAAAATGCTGAACATTCATGGCTGCTGACAAAAAGACACACCAAATGAGAGAGGAGATTTTTTAACCATTAGAAAGAAAATTGTCTTTTTAGATTAATGAAGGACTATTTTTAAACGAGCTTCCTTGTGGAAGGACAGTTGCTTGCGTGTAAGCAGTCCTTGGTAATAAGAGCTGTGTGCTGTATATGGCTCACTTTATTCGTGAGCACGTTCTCCCACAGTCTTAAATGGATCTAATCACACATCATGTTAGTAGTTCTTTGTCCTGTCATTCTCCATAGTAAAAGTGTATGTTAGAAATACGAGAACATATATGTGAAAATGTAAGCAAGGACAAAAAGGATGAATAAAAATGCTTCATTGAAGGTAGAATTCAGCAGAGAAGCTAGGCTCGTGCATACCTGTAATTGTGTATTTGGGTAACTTCACCACTGTGTAACATTACTGAAATCTATGACCGTATATATGGGTTTAAAAGTACGCATGGGTGGGGTTTAAAAACATACAGACACACTAAAGTGATTTATTTCAAATTCAAACACTTAAGTCTGTGGAGTGAAAGGAAGTAAATCATGCTAATTTCTGCTTCTTCATAATGTTCAAACAAATATTATTATCATAGTTAACAAGAGATGGAATGGTTTACTTCTTTCCTTGGTTTATGGAAAATATAAAAGTAATATGATACTCCTTGATACTGTTTTCTTTTAAGTTTGCATCGAGAGCAAACAAAGCATCCCCAAACTACTGAAATAGACTGTATTTTCATTTGTGTTCATTATGGGAGCACTGTCATTTTACTACAGGAACAAACCAAGTAAGAGATCCGTAACAAGTCACAGTCTGTTGCTATAAGTATAATTGCTTCAGTTCATAAACACTTTTTAAAATTTTACGTGATACAGGAGTGCTACTACAGGCATCACTCTGTCAGGAATTTCTCTCTTTCATGAAACCACAATGCAGTGCTGAAACACTGTACCCAGTCAAGGCAAGAAATTTTTCTAATTGATTCATACTGTCTAATATTTAGTGAAGTATTTATCGGAATGAGCTGAGGTGTTTCTGAGTGGGTTTTGTGTCTTCTTTTCCCCCTACTGGTCTTGTTCTGTTTTATAACATTTTGTAGTTTTGCATTGGGTTATTCACAGTTTTGTTGAGTTAGTGATGGATAAAAAAATTAGGTAAAGTACTTCTGTGGCTTCTGTTCGCACTTCAAAAAAACTTTGCAGATACTGTAAATAGTGAGCAAATTGATGTTTGATGCAAATCTGTGGACTGAAATGTAGATATTAGATGGCATTTAGTTGTAAATTATGCTGTATAATAATATATTTTCTGTGGATTTGTATGTGATGTTATTATGTGTAAGTGCCATCCATACTCAGGGCTTTATGTCTGTTTTTCTTTAGCTTTCGTTTTATGTTCTTTCAAACTTTCCAGCCTTTTGCCTCGAAAAGCTTTTATTCTTCTTAAATTGCTGCTCTTCTGCACTCTTGTCTTCTTCTGTAAGTTAGTGCATTTTGTGCATTTTTGTTAAGGTAAATGAGCTGAAGACCAAAAGACTTTGCAAGTTGTATGTAAGAGGAGGAAGGTTTCTTCTCTCTAGGTAGTTGGAAAGACAGTTTTACATCAGTATGATTTTGGTAGCTAGATTTGCTATCATGACTGATGTATGTAGCATAGGCTTGCATTGGTTTTAGAGCAGAATTTTATTAAATTAAACAATCCACTTAGAGGTTAAGCCCCTCCCAATTTTCTCTCTGTCCCATTTACTTCCCTGAAGCCTTTGATCACTTACAAGCTTTTATAAAATTCAGTGCACAGGGATTTATCAGTAGAGGAATAAACATTGTAGTACAGAGCAATCAGATGATTTTCTGTATATGTCATAAAAGCTAATATTAATAAATCTTGGAGTGATATGAATCATACAAGGCAAATAAAGATACAGCTAGGAAAGTATTTATTGGAATTGTAAGTCTGGGTACCAGATTTCTTCTGCTATGTGAGAATAAAATGTCTTCAAATTAATATTTTTGATTTCTTTCATAGGACAGAGAGTCTGATAAAATCTATTATTTGTTGTTTTCATCTGTATAGACTCTATTATTTGTTGTTTTCATTTTGGTCTTTTTCCAGATAGTAGATTTTTTAAAGCAATGGCTTTTATAGATAGTTTGTATTAATATTTTCTACCACTGGTATAGCTGAAATCATATATTCTTTCAGTATGTGGAGTTATTATTTGACAATAAATTTCATCAAGGACAATTTTCTACTGAAATACACGTGTATTTTAGCCATTATACATATGTCTATTACCCAATATACATATATGGGATGCAAGTTTTTTTTTAATTCTACATTTTATACAGCTTTTACCCTTTAGTTGCACAGATAGCTGTTGCAAAAAGTATTTTACTATAACTCATGATCAACTTTCTTTTCATCTTCTACTCCATGGACCGTTTTGCCAGTAATTTTCATGCTGTTGATTTTCATTTGTGTAAAAAACACGATAGCTTTAGCTGCCATTGGCCTTGTGTTTGACATGTTTTTTTGTTTTTCTGCTGTTATGGCTGTAAAAATATGCCATTCCCTGCAGTCAGATTTTGGCAAGGTCTAGAAGGATTTTTCTTGAAGCGGTTCTGTGTTCAGGTAAATTAAAGTGACTCTAGGAGCTTTGAGGATTACTGGATAAATGCACACCATTTTACATAACATTTTAATTTCTGGGTACTGAAATATATTTAGGAGTTGTCTTACAAGGTACCGGCAGGACTTTGTTAAGTATGTGTGTATTCGTTGCTTAATTTTTATTCCTTAACTGATGTTTGTATTCAGTGCACATTATAGCTCTCTGAAGACTGAAAATGCTTTTTATTATTGCCTTTTATCTGTCATGCTGTTTGAATGATTTTACTGGACACAAGTAAAGTAGGAAATTGATACAAATAAAGTACAGCTTGGATCTATTTCTGTTGTCAGGAAGCACTAAAAGAAAAAGAAAATATGACTTCTATAAAAACTTGTTATTTAGAAAGTAATATTTGGCAAATTAGTATATCTAAGTTGTCCTTTCTGTGTAGCTTTGTCTGTAGGATTGAAATGTTTACAACCATAGTTGACTCATAAAAATCATATGGAACTGAGCCAATTTTTTTTATTTTTAATTGATAAATATTTTTCGCTAGGAAGTGAAAACCATCATGATTGCTCCAAAACAGATGGGTTTCTTTTCTTTCTTTTTCATTGCTGAAGTCTCCTGAGTGCACATATGTGTACACTCAGACAAATGCGTGTACATAGAAACAAGAATTTTGTGGCTAAGGAGATTGCATGTATTAGATTTTGTTGCTGTTTCTGAACACCAGAAACATCTGATATTTTGAAGTTTTGTTGATTTTGTAAATTATTGACATTTAGAAAATACTTAAATCTCTGGAAGTACTTTTCAGATGCATCCTCATTGAGATTTGGAAGGTTCTTCTGAACGCTACTGATTATTCTACTTTTATCACCATTAGGTGATGAACAATGCTTTTCATTATTTTTCTTACCCCTTACATCCTTCTTTTCCTGCTTTCCTCACAGGTTTTAGTGCCAGCAGTGTAGCTGGTGTTTTTTTCTGGTAATGTGTGTGTGATCCTGTGTTAAGAGTTGAGATGGCCAGGGAGGCATTTAGCCAGCTCTCCTTTAACCCTTTGAGGGCACAGATGCTCCCTGATGGACTACCCATTGTACTGTGCATGACATGGAGTGTAGATTTCTGTATGGGCACCTAGTTTTGGGTAGTTTGAGGAATACAGTTTCCAGGAATACACTAACCACAGATGCATTTCTGCCTCTCCATCTTATCCACGTAATAAGCCTGACAGTTCCATGCCTGCAAGAAAAGAGGCATTTGAGCCTCACCCTCAATATTTCTTAACAGTTGCCATATACATGAATTAGTTTGCAGGAGGTTTAGTGGGAAAATATACCATTTTTGTCCTTAGTTTCCTTAGGGATGCAGTGTTACTGCACGGTGTAGTAATTTCTAACTGCAACTCCTAAATCTTTTTTGTTACAAATTTCAACGTAACATTTTTGACGTTTAAATTGACTGTTGGAAGTTAACAGGAATTAAAACTAGAAATCACAACTAAGTACTAATACTTTTAAACAGAAATGTTCATGAATGATGTGACACTTAAGATTTCTCCATAAAGATTTTCTTTTGAAACTTTGAATTACATTACTGGCAGGATAGAATTTTGGCAGTCTTCTGTTATCTTTTTTACTTTATGTTTCTTCCACTTTCTGCCTTTTTATGTATGGATTTTAAACTAATGATTTAAAAAAAAAGTTGGAGTTTCATCATGCAGTGATAAAGTTGATAAGCTGATAAATCATTACGTCCTTTTCTGTTGTTACAAATCAGATTTGTCTCAAGTGACACTCCTTTGTATTTATAATAAAGTAAAATATAAATTTTCCTGCATTTTGCACTGTAATGATGCAAAAATTTGAAATACTTCTGAAGCATGCTGCTTCTGAAGAGTCTATTTTTTTCCACTGTTTTTTTGTCTTTCAGGTTTTCCTAAAGCAAAATCTTATATTGCAGAGTATATGATGAATGTATATTCATGTAAATAAATAATAAATACATAAATAAATAAATAATAATAATAAATACTAAAGTACGAATTCAAGACCTTTTACAGTCCTTCTAATTCCACGTGATGAATCTAAAACTAGTTTTTAACCTCTGCTCCTGTTTAAGTGGTTATTAAACCCCTTAAATATGGGAATATGCTGCTCTACTGTTACAGCCAGCCTTCAGTCATTTGTGTATGTGTTAAAAACCGGAACTATTTGGATGTGTGAAATCTGTAAGGGGGGGTGATAGATCTGGCGAGCGCCAGTTGTTGCACAGGCATAGATAGTGTCGAATGGAATTCAGAGTGCTTTGCCTTGTAAGCTCTCCTGGGAGACTTCCAGTAACATACCAAATTGAACATAGATTGACTAATAGAGAAATGTTTCCACTAGGAGCCTTGGAAAGGTGAAATGAGAAAATTGGCAGTAATATTCAAGTTGAAGTCATGTTTACCAAAATCAAATTCTTACATTTGTGGGTTTTTGCAGTTTATAAACTTGTTCTTTTTTTCTTTTTTTAGTGAACAATAGGGCTATTTTTGTGTTTGTACCTGCACTGCTTTGCTACCAGCCTTTTCATGTGGCATCATTTGAATATATTAGATCATAATTCAGATAATGTTTGGGACTTGAAGTGTTTGAATAAATGTTGTTTTCACCTACCATGTAGCATTAAATTGTACTAAGAATTGGACATTACCATGTAATCAATTTTCATTGTCTGACGTGCTCTGCTTCCATCACTGATCCCAGACAATAGGTTTTATATATTTCACATCATGCATATTAATTATTCTTGTGACTTTTTCTGAATTTTTTCAGCAGTAGAATAAATGTAACCTCTCATACAAGGGATGCAGTGACAGCCCCAAACCATGTTTAATTAGAGCTCATCGTGCAATTTAAGATGACATCTGTTTACATGAAACATGATTATTGCTGTTTGTGCTCTTTTTTCCTCTCTTCCTTTAATGAACACTAAATTTATTAAAATAGATTAATTAGATTGCCCTAAATAAACAAAAACATAAATGTAGAAAGGATGGGTAACCTATTAAACATTATAATCAATTTTGTCATGCTGCCTTTCACATGCAATTTCATAAAAGCATGACAATATTTAGTGGTTTTTAATCAAAGTGTGTGTATTGATTAATGCAACACCGTGGTGTAAAATGTAAGATTTATTGCAGGTTCTGTAGATGATGAATATTCTTGCAAATCAAGGAGCTGAGATACTTTTACTATTACCTGATGGAGTAATCTGTGAGTTTGGAATCTTTATGTCCCAAACCTTTCTGCTGCCAGTGCTAAAAAGATAAAGCACTGTTTTATATAAAGTTATGATGTGTATATCTGACCACTTGAAGTCTCATGAAGGCTTCTCAGTGTATCTTCTGCAGTTCGTTAAAAACATCACCGAATTTTCAGCAGCCTATGCTGCTTACAGATGACTTTGATCTTGAGACCTACAAGTTAAAGCCACCATATCTCATTAACATTCCTGGAACGTCTTGTTCTCATACAAAATTGGCTATAAATTAGGGAGAAAATTACAGTTTAAATGTGATTTAAAGAAAGTTAAGTGGGTGACAGAGGAGAGCTGTAGCAGCAAAAAGGCTGTATGTCAGCCATAAATCATAGCCTTGGGAAAAAGAAACCTAAAATTGTATAAAGGGTGAGAAAAAGTAGAGGAAAGGATTAGTTAGGAAGACTGTTGTAGGGGGTAAGGAAGAGCTAAGCCATGGCTGTTGTTTCACCAGTGATACAGCTGGGAGCAATCCCAGGAGCATCAGGAAGGGTTACAGAACTGTTGGGAGTAGTGGTGAGGGACTCCAGAACTCAGATAAGGGTCAGTCCTTCCAGTTAAGGAAAATATATGTAAAAGATCCAGTTGAATATAACTGCCTAGGCTATGGGACTTACTTGGCGCTGGCCTACTGGGGACTTACGGGGTCTGTCTGTCAGAGAAGAAGAGCATTTTTGGTCATAGGTTTGCCCAGCTGGTGAGGAGAACATCGAATTAAAGTTGCCGGGGAAGGGAACCTCAGCCCATCATGGAGAGGGATCACAGATCAGCAGGAGAGTACCTGACGAACAGCACAAAGGAATTCCACACAATCCAGCCATTAAGTCAGCTTCACCTTGACTTGAAGGACTCTATGGATATGCACATAGCATGGAGAATGAAATAGAGGACTTAGCAGTATGCACACACCTCCAGAGCTGCAGTCTTACTGGCATGATAGAGATGTGGTGGAATGGCTCCTGTGACTAAGTGCTGGATTGGAAGGATACAGGCTCTCTAGGAAGACAGGCAGGCGAGATGATGAGGTGCTGTTGTCTCCTATGTCTGTGACTAGCGGGAGTGCATGGAGCTCCGTCTGGATGAGAAGGTGACTGAGAGCTTATGGATGAAGACTAAAGCAAGGGCAGGAACAAGTGACATTGTGGCTCTAGAGACCACCCAACCAAGAGAACCGAGTAGGTTCTGTAGACTCTGGTCCTGTTGGAAGACTTCAGTCACCCTGATGTCTGTTGGAGGGACACACAGCAAGGCACAAGCAATCCAGGAGGTTCTTGGACTGTGTTGGTGACAACTTCCTTCTCTAAGTGATAGAAGTACCAACAAGGGCAGGTGCTATGATGTACCTTGTTCTTACCAGAAGGAGGGGCTGGCAGGAAATGTGGAGCTCAAGAGCAGACTGAGCTGCTGTGACCTTTAAATGGTGGAGTTGAAGCTACTTAGGGCAGCTAGAAGAATACACAGCAAGCTCACTATCCTGGGCTTCCAGAGAGAAGAATTTGGCCTCTCCAGGGGTCTTGTTGGTAGAGTGCCATGGGATGAAGTCTTACAGGGATAAAAGGCCCAGGAGAGCTGATAAATACTCCTCTCCTACAAGCTCAGCGCACCAATGAAGAGACAGTCAAGCAAAAATTCCAGGAGCATCAATAAAGAAGGAGCTCCTAGACAAACATAAACAGGAACCGTAGAGAGAGTGGCAGCAAGGACTGGTGGCGTGGGAGGAACACAGGTAAGTTTTCCAAGCAGCCAGGCATCAGGTTAGGAAAACTAAAGCACTGATATAGTAAATCTGCCTAGGGATGTAAGGAGCAACAAGAAAAGCTTCTATGTGTATGTCAGTGATAGAAGTAAGATTACGGAAAATGTAGGTCTTTTTCAGAAGAGAAAAATCAAACAGGAGACCTGGTTAGCTTGTACATGGAGAAGGCTGAGATACTCAACAAATTTTTTTTGCAAGTGCTCCAGCTACACCACCCAGGTCACAGAAGGCAAAGATGTGGAGTGGGAGCATGAAGAACTGCATGCTCTAAGAGAAAATCAGGTCTGATGCTGTGGAACGAGATTAGATGCACCTGCATTGAGGAAATTAGCAGATGCAGTGGCTAAGCCTCTGTGCATCATATTTCAGAAGTCATGGTGATCTAGTGGAGTTCTTACTGACTGAAAAAGGAGAAACAACTGCCTGTTTGTGAAAGGGGAAAAAGGAAGACATGGAGAGCTACAGACTGCTCGGTCTCACCTCTGTGCCCAGCAAGACCGTGGAGCGTATTCTGTGGAAACTGTGTTAAGGAGCATGGAAAATAAGGAGGAGATGGGTGACAGCTAACACGTCTTCGCTTTTTATCAGGCAAATTGTGCCTGACAAATTTGCAGGCCTGCTATAAAGGATTGCAGCATTGGTGGATAAGGAAAGAGTAACATCAACTGCTGACATCAGCTACCTGGAACTTCGCAACGCATTTGACACTGCTGCACTAAATCCTTGTCTCTAAATTAGAAAGTCAGAGATTTGATGCATGTACCAGTCAGTGGGTGAGGAATTGGCTGTATGGTTGACTCAGGAGTTACAGTTAATGGCATAATGGCTTGAATGGAGGCCAGTGATGCGTGGGGTTGGTTCCTCAGGGGTCACACAGGAGCTGGCACTGCTTAACATCCCTGGTGGGGACATGAATTGTGGAACTGAGTGCATCTTAAACAGGTTTTGTGACAACATGCCCGAGGCAGGGATGCCATTCGGAGGGGACCTTGACTGGCTTGAGAGGTGGGCCTATGCAAACCTCAGAGTTCAGCAAGGCCGAGTGCAAGGCTGTTGGGACAATCCCAAGCACAAGTAGAGACTGGAGGGAGCATACATTTAGAGCAGACCTGAGGAAAAGGACTTGAGAGTGTTGGTTGACAAGAAGCTCAGAGTGCCTGGGCAATGTAGACTTGCCACCTAGAAACCCCAACCGTATCCTGGGCTGCATCAAAAGAGGCATGAACAGCATGTTCAGGGTTTCATGTCTCTCCCTTCATCTTATGCTCATCTCTGGAAGTGTTGGAGGCCAGATTAGATGGAGTTTTGGGCAGCCTGGTCTAGTGGAAGGTGTTGCTCTCCCTGGCAGGGTTGTTGGGACTAGATGATGTCTAAGGTCCCTTCATTCTGTGATTCAGTGAGCCAGTGAATAGCCTGAAAAGAAGGAGATATTTTTAAAGTAACTCAGCTAATGCTGGAGGAATATTTTGAGATAAAATCCTGTACACTATACTAGAAACTAAAAAAACCTAGTTATGTTTTCAAATAAAGGCTAAGAATTTAAGATGATCTTGCAGCAGGCCACACAATCTCATTTCTGTCTCTTTGAGCATTTTTTATGGACTAACTGAAATAAGTCCTCTGGAAAATACGTAATCCTGCATTTCATGACTGTATCATAATTTTACTTAACTTTTTAAAATTTTGGGTCGATTGATTCTGGAACAGAATATAGTTTAATGCAGTTTTATCTGAGCTATGTGATTTGATTTTAACCAGTTTGTTCAGGAAAAATGGCATCATCAAATGGTTGTTTGACTTCAGAACTGCTATGGGCCACCTTGCAACACCCTCCATATGCACTTCTGCTGTTAAAATTTTTGTGTTACATTTAATAGCTAGCAGTGACAAATGCTTGCCATGCAACAGTGACATTTTGTTTGTGTGTTCCATGAGATCCAGAAGTGTTGGAAAGGAGCTTCTCCTGGTCTGCTCTCATACAAGTCGTGAAGGATGTTCTCATCTGTATAGGACTTCCAGGAAAAAAGCAAACATTCCTGAAAAACAGCACTTAGTGTTTAATACTATTCTTGAAGGAAAATATGATGGAAATAACTTTGTTCTTGCCTTCATTTCACTTGACAGAGAGTTGCCATATTTTATATTGCTTCTGCTGATGCTGAGTAGGCATGAAGTAAAAGACTGCGTGGGCTTTTTTGGTTCCTAAGCTGTGTATGTGTATTAAGACAGTTGAAAACTTCAGTGAGTTTGGAGCTCAGCTTCACCCAAGAAAAACCTCATAAAGCAAATACGAGCTCTTCTCTTCTGACAGTTTCAGTACCGCTTGCTGCTTTTGCCCAGACAAGTTGCATGTGTCTTTCCTGGTGTGAAGTTTCAGGTATTTTGCAGGAGATGGCATTTGATAGTAAGTGCAAAGCATTTTTTTTTTTTAGCTCTTGTTCTTAATTGACTTAATTTAAAAAAAATTCATGTTGAAGTATTATTGCATTGTTTAATGTTTGTATTGTAATTTTGTCTTCTTTAACTATGTTGACCTTTCTCAACCAAATTAATTTCAGAAATTAAATTTGTATAACTGAGTTTCTCCATGAGTTTATGACATGGGCCAGAGTTTGTAAAGATCACAAATCTTTATAAAACTCTCAACTAGTGAATAAAGGCCTTATTTTGCCTCATGATGATTTACTGTACCTATCCCTAGCTTTATTTTGCAGTAGTATAAAACTTTGCAGTTCTGTATCGTAGCAAATATTTGCAATGTTGCATATGTGAAATTAATTACAATAATTTATTTGATAAGTATCTGAAAGCACTGTGCTTTTTCTCTTCTGGACTTGGAATCTAAAGTAAGAGTGACAGCCACACCTTTTAAAATTTGCACTGACCACTGTGGTTAATTGAAAATAAGAATTTTTTCCTAGGAATGAACTGACAAGTATCTTGCAGTATAAATTTTCTGAGGGCTGGATTAGGTCTATGTGGCTTAGTGTGTAGGGACTGGGCAATACGAGCTGTCCTGCTTCAAGAAGGACTTAGGAACATAGCCAGTAAAAGGAATTGTTACAGAAGTTCTGTGAAGTGTAGTTTGGGGGAATTTTAAATCAGGCAGTCAATACACAATAGTATTTTTATATTTTTTTTTTCCTTCAGGATAAGATACGTCTGTCTGGAATAACATTACTTCATCTTACAGACATAAGAAATGTGCATTTCATAGAGCTGCTACATTGTGGGGATGGAAATATTTTCTGCTATGCAGGCTGAGAGTTCAGTCAAGCTTTTTGAACTGTCTAGGCTGGTGCTCTGGAAAACATCCTATCATTCTTACTTTAAAAGAAGAAAAACTTGTAATTTCAGTGCTCTTAAATTCTCCTGAAAATACATTTTCTAAACTATGCCTGTACTAAATGAGGTATTTAAGAATTTTTTGTACACTTTCTGAATCCTAGTGTTTTTTTTCCTCCGATTTATGACACTGGAATGTAAAAGAGGGCTAGAAATCTTGGTGATTATTTTTCCAGTAGCACTCTTCTAGGAGCCTTGCTTAACTATTTTCTCATTAGTTTTGTTAGATGTCCTTTTGCTCTTGTCCTGCTGGTTTTCACTCAACCGTACTTTAAAATGAGGTTCATTGTTGGTTGTGGTGATCACTCTATGCAACAGAAAACTTTCCATTTCCTTTACAGGAATTGATACCTTTGCAGTGCACCATGTTTCTATCGCAGGGCAGATCCATAATTGAACAATCAATCATTTTGCTTTGCTCTTTTGTTGAAATGTAACTGCTGTCTAAACCTACCAAAAGCCCAAAGTGGATTTAATGTTATATTATTATTGCTGTTTTTATTAACATTGTAACTGCTGATTAAACATGCCTAAGGATATTGTACTAGATATTATGAGAATGTATAAATTTGCAAAAAAGCTTCTATTCTGTGCAATTTTAGGCCTATTATTTGAAGTGGATCTCATTCAGATTCAGTTCACTATGCCCTAATTGGACTAGTTTAATACAGTGTTCTCAATAAAGTATATTGAGTGGATACTTCTAAAAATGAATACAGTGGTGAGAAATGTATCATGGGTACCTAAATATGTTACATTACTTGTTAATTGTTTGGGCTTTTGAAATTTAAATAATAAGAGTTTCTTCAGTGTTATTTGTAAAGCGATCCTGTAGGTGAAGATGCTTAAATTCTTAAAAACTGTACTAATAAATATTATTAACCTTTAGGTTGTAATACTTCATAGTTCTGAGGCTTTCATGGGAAAACAAACCAAATAACTCTAATTTCTTATGTGTTGTGTGCAGATACCCTGTAGTGCTTTTGTTGCAAGTTCTTTTCAATGGGTCTTAGGTTCTCCTTACTAGAAGTGACCTCAAACTACTTGTGGAGGTGGGAATGCAGCTATTCAGAATTTCCTAGGACAAATTCCAAACACCCGAGACAGTATGCAGTGCTCTACATAGAGTGAAATTTCGGCTCAGTAGCAATAAAAGTATGTTTGTGTTTTGAAGTTTGTTGTAAAGTTACATTTTTACCTGCTTTCTTTTCACTGTACTTCTGTACATAGTGTGGCTGCTTTTTACCTATACGTGCCATGCAGTTACTGTGCATGGAAAAACGTTCCAGGTACACCAACAGAGAGGATATTAAAGCAGCCAATAAGCTTTTAGGTCTTAACCAGTCATTCAGTATTTTGTTTATTAAAAACAAAAAAGGAATGATGAAGAATTGCAGTCGATTTGTCTTACTTGCAGAGGCAAATAAGAAGATGCTTACTAAACCAGAAGCTGAGCTAAAAAGTTGCATTGATTTTCGCAGTTGCTGAGCAGCAGAATTGTGGCCTCTGAGGCTTTTCTGAGGATTCTTGTGTTTTACACCTCTTGATTTTTGCTGGAGGGTTAAATTTTTCCTCAGAAATCACAATCCTGCAAAGCATGCTTGCTGTGTTTGTAATCCTGCTGCTTAAAGTTACTTGAGCATACAGACATTCTTAGATTTTGCCTCTACTGTTGTCCATAACTTTTTCTGATGCTTACGTGATTTCATCTGTATACCTGCGTAGGAGGCCAGACTTGTAAATGCATGATTTTCATTGACCTGTTCCTAATTTTAAAAAAGGTTTAGTGACAATCAGGCCTAGAATTTGAGAATACTGATTCTGTTTTCTGTTTATTACAACACAGGCATTAAGAAAAAATACTAAGTATGTTTCTGTGTCAAGTCTATATAGCATCGTTGCAATGCTTGAAGCATTGTTGTTGAAAGAAATATACATTAAACTGATATTCATACAGGTGTGAGAGAGGCTGTGGATGAAAAATTGGCTGGCTCTGTGCATATAAACCAGTGTTTTTATGTGATTGAAATCTTCTCATAGTTGCAGATATGGGAAACAGACCTATTGAAAAATTCTGGAACATTTTTTCATTCTGTTGCAGTTTTTTGATCTTTAAATGGAGATACAATTCAAATAGAGGTGCTTTTGAAGTAGATGAGACCTGCAGATACAAGCTGTTGCTTGGGAACAGTACTGTGCAGTATGGATTTTTTCATTTTAACTGAAGTTGCAGGAGTTCTACCAAGTGTCTGAGATTTTGTCTTCTAAGATGTTAGAACACTCCCAAAAAAGTTTTCTTTCTGAGCCATGGTATAAAATTACCTGGATATTATTTTGTATGCAAAAGGAAGTTAAACAAAAACAGAAATAAGATGAAAGAAGAGTGCAAAGTTACTCCTAGATTAGCTTCTAAATACTTGTTACCTTTCCTTTCAATCTTGTTCTGCTTCAGTAGCATTCTATGCATTCAATAGCATTCTATAGTTGTAATATATGAAGGCCGCATAGCGTTATTTAATTGTGTACAAAGCATGCCAGTGTGAGTCTAAGAAAAAAGGTTTTGTAGTTTGTGTAAATGTACTGCAGCTCTTACAAAATGTATTTCAAGAAGACTTAGAACTACCTGGTTGAGTTCGTACTCTTGATCTAATACGCAAGTCCCAGTGTTAGTCCCAATATAATATTATTGTATGTCTAATAGTATGTAACGTGGTCTTCCTGAGGTTGGTATGGGTGAGTCATGGGTGATACCCTGGTTTTTTGAAAGCTGGGAACTTATTTGTGTCCTTTTTCTAGAAATTTATTTGACTTAGCATGCATAAAGTACTTGCTGTTAAAATTTTCATCTGGTTCCTATCTGAAGTATCAAGGAACTATAATTTTTCTAAATTTCACAGTTTGATTGGCAGTAGTAGGAGGTCAATGGCAGAGCAGGTTTTGTGTTTCTGTATATAAATATTAAATACTTAAAACTTTTCTAAGGCTTAGATTATGACCTGTAAGAGATGCTTATGGACAAAGGGCACATGAATTGTTCAAAATTATTACCTAGGCAGTAAATGTCATCTACAAAAGGGTCATCATGATATCCATGTAGCAGAATATTGTGGAACCTTATGATAGGTTAAATTTCCTATGGGCCTTTGACCAGATGCCTTCACAATTAGTCTTTTCCTCCAGAAAGTTAGTCTAGCATTTATCTATGCTACTGAGCAGCCTCACACAACTGACATTTCAGGTAACCATAAAAGCATGTGCTGAAGTACTAGACACAGTTATGGGCATTACATATTATTTGAACTGTTTGCCAGATGTATGTAAATGAATTTGACTGAGATTAGAATGTGTTGCTGAGATGAAAGACAAGATTCAGTTAGATACCTAGTTAGACTGGAGTTAATAGAAAACTCTCAGCCTTTGTATCTTTTAGTGTAATTTGATACAAGAGGACAGTTTTGTTGTGTTGGAGTTTTTAAATTCTTAATTCCAAAGGAGTCCTGTTGTTTTCTTTTCCCTGGCATTCAGTGGCAATCTCTGTGATAGCCATAGGAGGATTTATGGGGGCATTTTAAGCTTTTCCAGAGTCGTACCGTATCACTGACATCTGCTGTAGCTAGCTGAATTTCAAGTAAAAAAAATTGTCTTCCTTTGCTGTCTCCCTGCAGCTGTAAATATGTATATATAAGTATATGCAGATTCTCATTCAACCTTCTAATTATTATTTAAGATACTGTAATTATATAACACAGTACATGGCTAGAAGTGAATAAATGTACCTGTACGTTTCTAGCAGTGGAGAAATACATTTTTTATACATTAGGATAATTTAGTTGTGGTGTAGTTTTTAAGGTTTCTTATGCTAGCAAAGGTTACAGAAACTAAGTGCTAATGAGTAGCTTTTTAAGGTCTAAAATGGAGGCAAAAAACTCATGAGGGTTAGAGCTTTCTTAGCACCTTGTCATTGATATTTGTGATCAAGTGTGTGTGGTCTTGGAGAAATCCAGTGATACAGACATGCTCTAAGTTATTTTTTCCTCCATTGTGTTACTTTAATAATATGATGTCATAAAACATGCTTCAGTATTGAATTTTGGGAATGACTGTGTGAGTCTGAATATTTAAGTAGTTTTAGGTTTATGAGTAAGACCTGAAGAAGTTGTTTAAGACTTTGTAATGTGATTAGCAGACCCTTTTTATTTATAATAATTGTACTTCTAGCACAGTAATTATATTTTGTTGGTCTTTAGCGTTAATTATATCTTAATATCACGACAAGACATTTGACAGCATTTAAGATGTGGATTTACCTCTTGAGCAATATACACGCACCAGAAAATGACCAACGGTGTCAAGAAAGCACAGATACTTACAGCAGAGAACATAAAATGTGGATGCTTTTTCCAGTGACACAGTTATGATAACAGTGTGATTATTCTCAGGAATGAGATTTTGATCTCTTATATTATTACTCAAGAGAGTTAATATGGAGCCCAGTTCTCTCCTGTGCTGTTTATCAGAGACTCAGTGAACATCTTCATTTTTCACATTCTTCAGGATTCAGGTTATACATGAGCTGCTCTCTTCTGCACTACTGTCTGAAAAGTTCTGGCTCCTAAACTTTTGCATTAAACTTAATTTATGGGATGCAGCTTTACTGCATACTGCAAAGGTGATAGATCACTACACTGAATTACTGCAGTAAAAATATGTTTTATACAAGAGTACTTCAGGATTTGTTTTGAATCAACAGTATTACAGTAAACCTTACAGGGATCAAGGTATTGTAAGTTATTTAAGAAGTGTGAGCTGATTTTGTATGTTTTTATTAAGTTCTGTTTGGAAATTTGTTGTTTTTGTAAAAGGAAACTAAATGGAATATTTGCAGCAGATTATTCATATTGGATATGTAACAATAAATTGATAGTCATGATTGAGGGGTGGGGTTTTTTTATATATTTGTTTAAAAAAAATACCTAGACTTGTAGTCCTGCTAAAAGAGTTTAATTGTTGTCAGCATCCATTCATACAAATGTGGCACAAGATTCCACAGAGTAATGAAACGAGAGCAGTAGGAATAGGAATAGTCTCTTAGTTTTTCTGTGACAAACAGATAGTTTGAACTCAGAGCATTAAATTACATTTTTCAGTGTTCAGACTTCCATATGTTTATAGCTGGTTTCCAGCAGTTACATTTTCTCATATTATAAAGAAGTGAGAAAAAAATACTGTACTTTTTATTCTAACATGTATTAAGCTAGTTTATTTTTAAAATAGTAAATTTTTAAAAAATCAGTCTCTTTAAAGAAATGAGTGTTGCTTGACATCAGAAATCTTCCTTAAGAAGAAGTAAATAATTTTTTATCAACTTCCTGTGCTACTGTGAACACAGTCTCAATTTAACGTATTAATCTAGGCAAGAGATCTGTTGCCTTCTTAAATGTGGCATTTTTGTGTTCTGCAAGAATGCTTTTTCGAGCCTTAAAAGTAATAATCTGTAAAAACTGATGACAACAAATAGAAGTTCAGAGTGTTGTGTCTTAGGCAAAGTTCCATGTGCTTATCGGCCAGTTGTGATTTAAGGTAAATGGCATCTTGGCCTGCATCAAGGATAGTGTGGCCAGCAGGACTGGGTGCTGTGGGAGTGACTGTCCCCCTGGACTTGGCATTGGTGAGGCTGAACCTTGGGTACTGTGTTCAGTTTTGAAAAGGACACTGAGGTGCTGGAACATGTCCAGCAAAGGGCAGCTAGGCTTGTGGAAGGTCTAAAAACATGTCTTTTGAGGAATGGCTGAAGGGAGCTAGATTTGTTTAGTCTCAAGGTGGTGGCTGGTTTCATCTACCATGCCTGCAGTGAGAGCACAAGAGGACATGGCCTGTGTTCTGTACCATCTGCATCATGCCCAAATCCTACACTTTCCAATGACACACATATTATATACATAAATTATATATGTGTGTGTATATATATGTAGTCAATGCTTGTCCCTCCAAGAGGTCTGTTGAGTTCATTTAGTCTCTGACTGTGGGTTTTATCCATCATAGATGTCTTCCAGGGCAGGAGGGTTGGTTTGCTGTTGGGTGGTTGAGAGCTGCATCAGGCGCTCATGGTGTACCAGGAGCAGTCCATCCTCATTGTCCATGGTAATTATGGCATGCAGTATCAGTGTCATTCAGAAACAAATAACATACAATTCAACATTGCAGACTGTTCTCACACAAAAATCAAATCCCCTTGAGGTACATGGTGTGCTTCCCCATCCCTCTGCTTTACCCTCTAAGTGCTCTCAGGTCCTGAGTGCAAAAACACAGATGGGTTTGCCTTATCTGGACTAATCTAGTTTTACTTAACACATTTCCCACATTCACCACAGAAACTTTATGTCCTTCTACGGTACCTGGAGATTTTGACTGGGCAGCCCAGCTCAGCTCCACTGTTAAATGTAGATCTTAGTGTTTGAAGGTTTCCCCGCCCATTGCTTCCAATGTGGTTTTCAACAGACCATTGCCGTGCTCAGCTTTCTCAGAGGTTGCTACCTGACAGGTAATGGAATAACTCCCACTGTGTTGGTTTTACACAGCCTGTTTTGTGGTAGTGGAGGGGCCACTGAGGTGGTTTCTGTGAGAAGCTGCTGAAGCTTCCACCATGTCTGTCAGAGCCAAGCCCTGATG
>JAODKT010001765.1:523078-541382 GCA_027576195.1 Cossypha heuglini | reverse complement strand
CTGTCTGTGTGCTGCATCTCTTCCTTGATGACCTGAGGCATCATGGGCCCACCAAAGCAGAAATAATTCACCTTAGTGTTTTCAATCCAGATCTAACTTAGTTTGATCTTGATAGCTTGATGCACCTGTCCATTGTTGCAATGCTCTTCAGTAGCACCACTCCTAGGTGCATGTGCATGTACATGATCTACTTTTACAGCCAGCTTTTCTATCCCAGGTAGTGATGTCTCATCACAGTTCAGCTGCCCAGATGGATTTATCTCTGCCCTGACAATTTTTCCATCATTTTAGCCACCTCCACAGAGCATCCATAAGTCAGTGTAGAGGTAGAGTGTTGGCTATTTCTCTTGTTCAGCAGTATCTAAATCCAGTTGGACAGCTTTCAGCTTCAACGTGAGTTCATCCACCTTGTCCCTTAATAGTTTTTGCAACTCATTGCATAGGAATCCATGCAGCAGCGTTCATATTTTCAGTTTATTCCTGTAGTGATAAGAGTGTCTTACTTTTCATTTTCAGGTAGCTGATTATATGGTGGGGCCTCCTCAGCATATGACACCTTTTACTCCTCCTCCACCTCCTTTGATGATAGTCTGAAATTTTTGCCTTTAGGCCAGATCATGATGATGTCCAAGCCCCTGGACAGTTGTGATTTCCTGCTCGAGTCAGGTGTGTGACCAGTGCAAGCCACTTAGTAACATCAGTGATGTGATACGTGCAAGTGACTTTACCTTTGAACATCCAGCCCAGCATCGATGGACGGGGTGCCAGAAGAAGCTGTGCTTCAGTGCAAATCACTTCTGAAGCTGCTCAAACCCTTTCATAAGCTGCTGGCATCACTTTTTCAGTTGGGATATAGCAGGCCAGAGATTCTTTGTATCTCCAAAGTAGTTTCTGAGCCTCCTTTTTACCAGAAAGGACCATTCTCTCTGTCTGCCCTATAGAAAACATTTTTCACATCTTGCCCTTTTCTGAGTGGCCCAAAAATTACTGTGTGAATGATCTGCTGTTTAATTTGTTCAAAAGCTTCTTGCTTTCAGGTCCCCACTTGAAATCATTCTTCTTCCATGTCGCATGGTGGAGAGAGGGCTTCTAGTCTAGTGTGCAATATACTGCCTCCAAAAATCCTATAGCATGTAAGACAGCTGTGTTTCCTTCTTGCTGGTTCTTGGGGGCATAGCTGCTGTTTTGTTGACCACATCCATTGAAAGGTGATGATCTTAAAATCTTGACATTTTAACTCCTAAAAACTAAATTTCCTGGGCAGGTCTCTTAGCTGGCCTTTAGGAGTTGGATTATCTTCTCCGTTTCTGAAAAGCTTTTTTGCAGTGTTGCCCCACACGATGGTGTAATCAATGTACTGCAGGTGTGCTGGAGTCTCACCCTGTTCCAGTGCAGTCTGGATCAGTCATGTCAAATAGTGGGGCAGTGTTTCCACCCCTGGGGCAGTTGGTTCCAAGTGGGCTGGTCGCTCATCCAGTTGCTCTCCTGCCCTCACCTCCAGCACTGCCTCCGGGAGCATTCATAATTGCACCCTGTCTGGAAGGGGAACCGGAGGATGATTTTCCCCAGCTTTTCACCTACTTTTCTTTGTTCAGGCCTGTTGTAACAGCTTTTGAGAATTTTGAATTTCTTGTCTATGTTAAGGAAAGAATATTCTTATTTCTGCATCTGCCAGATCTCCTCAGTGCCATCCACGTCACATTTAGAGTTACAGACCAAAAAATTTACAGACTGGAAAATTACCTTAGATGATAGAGAATAAGCTCAGGGCCCTAGCCATGCCCTGTCACGACTGCTGAAAAAATTAACTGTTACTGTCCTGGCCAGAAATAGGACACTGTCCAGTAGTACATTTTAATAGGGCAGTAGATCTATAATAACTATGGTAGTTGCTCAGGTGGAAAGGAATAATTTAGCCTTTCCTCCATACTGTAAATAAGTGTGTAGAAAAGTTTGGGAACTAAGTAGTATTCATTTATCCAGCTTGGTAAAGGTAAACTTTAAACTTTCCACATAGACCATAGCTCTTGCATACTAACAGTATGGTGAATTTTGAGACCCATGTCTAGTTAGTTATCTAAATTGTGGTATGTTGTGAACACGTGTTTCTGAAAAGCTCCTAGACATTCATAGATGGCAGATGATTGTGCTAGTAAGATGTAAATAAGGTGTTAGGCATCTTTGTTTCAAACAAGACAGAGGATGGCAAGCACATCTTAACTTCTTTTTTCTGTAAATAGCTTAAAAATTAGTAAAGTAGCCTGTCTTGGTGGAGGACTGATCGGCTTCTCAGCCATGTTTTAGAAACTTTGAGAGTTTAGGAGTAAAAATCAGGAAAAAAATGCCCTGTGACCATATGTTACTGAGATGAAAAGCAAAACAAAACAAAACAAAACATAACAACATACTTTTATTAAGAAGACAAATGCATTTTATCGTGTAGGAGACAGAAGTTTAAAGATTTAAGATCTGGTGATAAACTGATACTGGCGCTATCTTTCCTGAAAAAGAACAGGATGAGTTTGAAAAATGTCAAGTGCAATATTTACCTGCATTGTTTTGGAAGTTCATTAGGAAGAAATAAACAAATGCAAACATTCATGAAACATTCACATAAGAATTCTACGGTCAAAATTTGAAACTGATCTCATTTTTAGAGAGATCAAATGGGCCTGCGTGGAGGAACAACAATTTTCTGGCAAAACTTGAGTATAAACAAGGAGTGTGCAAAAAGCAGAAGCCAGGAAGCCAGGTAACTTGGAAATAACATAGAGACATTGTCTAAGCACAGAGAGATAGTAGGAAAACTGGAACAGAATTGAATGGTAATTGAGTATAGAATTGAATTTGGTAAGGGATGTTGAACAACAAATCACAGAATCATATCGTAGTGTGGGTCAGAAGGATCTTAAAGATCAACTAGTTCCACCTCCCTACCACAGGCAGGGACAGCTTGCACTAGAAAGACGTTTTTAAGAAATAGGCAAGAAATAGAAGGAAGGCTGAGGCAATATGAGCTTGCCACAGAGTAGTGAAGGGGCCCTGGTGAGAGAGCATAGATGACATTAAGGTACTGTATGCCTTCTTTACCTCAGTATTTACTAGTGAGAGTAGCTTTCAGCAGGCCCTAGAGATCAGATAGAAAATCTTGAGTGAGGAAGACATTCCCACAATGGATGACAGTGGGGTTAGAAAATATTTAAGCAGATTGTAGAGCACTTCATAGGCACAAGTGCTGAGGGAGCTAGCTGATATCGCTGATAAGCTACCCCTAATAGTTTTTCAGTGGTCACGGTAGTAGAAACGGGGAAAGGTGTCTTAGGATTGCAGCCCTGTACTCAGGAAGGGCAGAAAGGAGGACTAGGAAGAGGCTGCTCAGATCTCAATTCAGTCCTTGGGAAAGTGATGGATCAGCTGCTCTGGGGTACCATTTCCAAGCAAGTGTACAAAAAAAAAGTGCCCAGAAACAATTAGCATGGGTTCACCAAAAGGAGGTCTGGCTTGAGCAACTGATAGTATTCTATCAGGAAATGTCAGGCTTGGTAGGTAAGAGGAAACCAGTGTTTCCTCTTAGGCTCAAGGCCACTCTCTGCCTAGACAGTGAGAAGGCTGTTGGCACTGTATCCCAAAAGTACCTCTTAGAGAAGCTGAACTCCTCCTAGAGAAGCTGAAGAAGTATGAGCTGGATGAGCAAACAGTGGGGTGGATTTTAAATTGCTTAAATGGCTGGCACCAGAGGGTAATAAGTGGTGGCAAAAATTTCTCAGTGGTGTACTTCAGGCTCAATACCAGTTCAGTCCCGTTTACCATCTCCAGTTATAATTAGGATGTTGGGTCACTGTGCCCTCAGCAAGTTTCCTGCTAGTCCAAAACTGAGAAGTGACTCATAAACTAGCAGGTTTTGCTGCCATTCAGCAGGTGGCAGGAAAGGGCCAACAAGAGCCTCATGTAGTTCAAAAGTTTGAATTCCAGAGTCTGGTACTTGAGGAGTAACCCCTTGCACCATAACATGCTGGAGGTGACGGGCTAGAAAACAGCTTTCCTGAGGCCTGGGCTCAGTGGACACCAGCTGAACAAAAGTCAGCAGTTTGCCCTTAGCTGCAAAGGTGGCTAATGATATTCTGAGCTGCATTAGGAGAAATGCTGTCAGCAGGTCAGCAGAAGTGATCCTTGCCGTCTTTTCAGCTCTGCTGAGGCCACATCTGGAGTACTCTACGCAGTTCTGGGCTCCCTAGTACAAGGGAGACATAGACGTACTGGGGAGAATCCAGCATAGGGCCACTAAGATAATGAAGGAGCTTGAGCATCCCTTGCGTGAGAAAAGGCTGAGACAGCTGAGACTATTTAGCCTGGAGAAGGCTCAGGGGGATCATACCAATGCATATTAATACCTGCAGAGAGGGTGCATTAGAGGACAAAGCCAGGCTCTTTTTAGTGGTCCCCAGTGACAGGACAAGAACCTGAAACACTTTCTTTCGCTATTAGTTGGTGACATGCTTCTCGCCGTTTTTGGAATCACAGATGAATAAGGAAGACATTTTTTTCTACATTTTAAATAACGAAATCATATATTTCATGATTTCTTTAGCAATCTGATTGCATTCAGCTGCATTAATTCTGGGGAAACAGCCTTTTACTATGTTCTTTTTCATTAAAAAAACCAGCCTTTTAATCTCTATCAGCTGTTTAAAGGGTTTTGATTTTTACAAGGAGCTGTAGAAATCGCATTAAAGTATTTTGTTGTTCTATAATAATTTCATTATTTTCTTAAGTTCCTTTTTAATGTTACTTATCTCATATTTTCTGGTTATTCATTAAAATATTCACGCTTCTGTGCAGTTCATGACAAGCATGCGTATGGCATTTTCTGTCAGCTCTTCACAATCAGCTTGAATTATTAGCTGTTTTTCAGCATATTTGAAATACATTTCCCTGTTCTTCATTCTGTAATCCAACACCCAAGAAATTGGGATAGATTATCTCTGGAATGTTTTGGTTTGTTTTGGTTTTTGTCTTTTTTTCAAAAATTTACAGTCCTCTCTCAAGTGCTTCAGTTACTTGGAAATCTGGTTTGCCATTTGTAAACAATATGATCTTTGGTTTTGGATTAATCTGAGAACCAAAATATCTAGGCGGGTTTTGAAAGTAATTTGTAGCCACTTCTTCTTTTCATATTTGTAATTCCATAGAAAACATAGCATTGCTTTCAAGCATGTTGATTGATAAAATATTTTGGAAATACGCAAGTAAAGCATGTACTCAAATTTATTGTTAGTGTAGAGCATTCACTCAGGAAACAGTTTTCAGAAATGAAATTAATTTTTTGCTTTGTGAAAGAGTATAACTGTTCCTGGAAGTTGATTTGTGATGTGAACAAATGATAATGTGTATTTCTAATCAAGATAGTTTCTTCATTTCCTTTTTTTTTTTTTTTGCAATAGAGAACTCACAGAAGATGTTTAATGCTTCCATATTACATATAATAGCAGCTGGAATTTTGATTGCTTTCATTTGCTTTTATACTTTGTATATACAAGGATCTTAGGTACAGAAAATTTTTTTTTATTCCTTTGAATCAGCAGTGTTTTTACTGAAGTGTCCATCCTCACAATTCACTCACATAGTCTCTTGATCAGTAACAAAGTCTGGCTGTGTTTATGAAATGCATCATTGTGGATAATTTTGCGGCAGGTTTGTTATTTTCTCTTATTGGACAAAGGAGATATAAACAGTATTTTCATTATGAAACAGCTAGATGAGATTTTGTGTCATACTAGAAGGCAGATTTACTAAGGGTCTTCATTACTAGCGAAGTTAACTTATCGCAACACTGGTTACACATGTTCTAGTGTCTGCTTTGGCATATTCAGCTAAGTGGGATCTATGTCCAAAATTTTAAGCTCATTAAATTTTCTAACTAAAATAATACTTACTTCTACCTTGGACTCGTTCTCTGAGCTTTTATAGAAAAACCCTTGGCTTTAATTGACACTGATCCAAAAATTTTTTGGGTGGTTGTTTTTTTAATTTCTTAAGAATGCATAGCTTTGGTTTGTTTATTTCATTTTGCTTGGGTGTGTTCCCTGTCACATCCTCACCCCTTATGGAATGTTTTTGTGCTGTGTAAAGGAAGTTGGTTGGTGGTTCGTCCTGGCCACTCTCTTGTTCCTCTATCGCAGCCATGATCAGGGGGAAAGAATAGTATGAGTGCAAGTGAGAAAACTTGTCTGTTGAGATAAAGACAATTTACTAAGTGAAGGAAATATGAAAAAGGAAAAGTAACAGTGCAACGACAATCACTCACCACCTTCCACAAGTAGTGTGCTTATATCCAGACAGTCTTTGAGTAATAGCTACACCCTAAAAACCCTTCCTTCAGTTTTCATTACTGGGCATGATATTATGTCATTGAGCATCCCTCCAGTTAGTTGGGATCAGCTGTTCCTACAGTGTTTCCTTCCAGCTTCTAGGCCTACTTCCTGGCCTACTGTGTCTGAGTTTGTTTGATTTAAAAGCTGAATTTTCATCTTTCCTGCTGTTTGGCAGTGTTCCCTCAGAAACAGAAGCAGAAAATGCTGTATTAACTCTCCTCCAACTACACAACAGATTTTCACAGATAAATCACTACTCTCATGGTTGTACCTATGTTTCAAAGGTCAAGAGAATATAGACATTCTTGTTGGGGAAAGAGATACCCAATGGACCAACTTGGCCATCCAAGCAAGACCTATTACATCATTGTCATGTTCGGGGATAAATTTAATTCTACAAAGCGTATCATGGTTCTTCTAATTGATTAATTAAAAATTAAAAAAAAAGGAAAGGCAAAGGTAACTTCCCAGTAAAGGGAACATGCTTAGATAGAAGAAGCACATATGCTGATACATTTAGTAAATGAGACTGTGCTTCTGAGATTCAGGACACTACTGCAACCTTGGATTCATTGAAAAGTCTGAGTATGCCTAGAAGCTAAGCATCTGAAAGGAGCCAATTTGTATATGTGGCAGTACTTTATCAATGTACTGTTTTAGAAATGTTTTCTGCTGGTGTCAGATGTGTTTAGGCTTGTATGTGTGCTTGTGGAGCTGGCAGTTCTGAAGTTGATGAAACCTTTAAACAGAAGAGAATTTACATTTTCTTTTTTTCAGTCTTACCTTTGTCTGCCAGATAATAGCATTTTAGCGTGGCACTTTGAGTTGGATTTTTGCCTGAAAAGGACAAGCAAAAAGGAGTGTTGGCAAATGTAGTGAGTGAACTTTATGGCTCATATTAACAGCAAGTAAATGACTGAGCAAACTTTTAGCCATATGCTACTTTATGTGTGTAAATATCAGCTAGTTAGATAAATTAGAAGAGGTTATGAAGTGTCTAGGTTACACAGATACTTGAAGTGATAGCTGCTATATCCAGACCTGTTACAGAAGTCTGTATCTTAATCAAAGACAAGGTTTTGGAAAAATTTTGCAGTAAAAAAATAAAATTCAGGCCGTCAGCTGGCAGGTTTTGTCTTTTCTAACAAAAATTATCTAATACAATCCATAAAGAAGAGGAGTCCAAAAGAAAAGCTTCTTTGACTTTGTGTCAGAAAAGATAAAAACTCTGGAAAAGTTTCACTGACAACATTTGACAGCATGTTTTATCTCAGTACTGTAAATAGTAGAATACTCCATTTTATGGAGGCTTTCAAAAATATTACAGGTTATTGCAGAGCTGTTGCTTTTTTACCTCATCATTAGAGATAATTTGTTGTAAAGAATATAATAGGACTCTATCAGTTTAGAATTTAGGCATTATTGTGTGAAAAAAAAAAAGAAATTGAATATATGAGCAAAATATTTCTGCTATATAAAATAAAACTGGCTTAATTGTTACAGGTAAGAAGATTTGGACAAACATGTTTCCAAAGCATATAATTTTAAAAGGGAACAAAATGAAACCTAGATTAGAGCAATAACATTCCATCTGCTTTTGCTATGGACAAAAAACCAAAGTAAAGTGTTACATAATTGATTCGTTCTGGTTCTGTGGGTCATAGAGAGATCAGACCCAGTCCTCAGATTTCCTGGAGCATTTTACTACAATTGATTGAGGAACATAGAATTAAGGAGAGCTTACTCCAGGGAGAGCACAGTCCTCAGAGGTTTAGATTAATTAAACTCATTAAACAGTTTGGACAGAGTTTGCAAACCAAGTGTATCTGCTTGCCTAACTGCTGAAGCAGATGACCATTAGGAAGACAATTTAAATGGCTGTTTTGCTGACAAATCAAATCCTGTGCAACCTGAAAAGAATTGAAGTTCCAAACTATAAATAATTGCTGTCTACACAGACTTGAAAGTGAAAGAGCGAGTGCTCTTCCTTTCTGCCGGCTGTGTATACAAAGTCACCACATAAGATTTTAGTTTCAGGATAACACTCCTTGCACTAGAAGGTCTGTCTCTGTGCATAGTTATGCTTAATTAAAATATTTAAACATAATACATTTTGAAAAATGTTCTCAGTATTTTTTAAATTACTGATGACATTTACAAATACTGTGTGATCATCTAGAGAATACTCTTGCACGTCTAGACTTAATAATAACCAAATTATTCCTGCATCTTAGACACCATTAGATGTTCTCCCATTCTGTTCAGAAACTGTGACCTGGAGGTGTGTTTCTTTCTTCTCTCTGGTCTCATAAATGCCTTTCATGTGGTCTTCAGAGTATTTTTAGTGTCGTTATTTCTGTATGATTCTTAAATCCCTCTTCTTAAAATCAAATGTTAGATGTCTTCAAGATATTTGTTTACAATTTTTAATGGCAAACTATTCTTACGAAGCAGTACGTAAGCTTTGATGAAAAAATCTTTTCTCCACTTTCTCCTATTTGTGTCAGGGCAGAGAACTGGCAGAAAGTCATGAAGGAAAAGCCAGCTACTCATAATATCACTGTGTGCAGTCCAAGGATAGATGAAATATTTTAATTCAATAAAAAACAACCTTTTTCATCTAAAGCACAAAATTCATCAATATCAAAACATATTTTTGTAATTTCTTTCCAACAGAATGTTTGACCAAATTTCAAATAGTGAAGGAGAAGCTTCTGAGTGTTGGTCATCTAAAAGTTTAAAAGTTTTTATTTGGTGTCAGAGCACCATAAGGCAAGAAAAATCAGAAAAGGAAAAGAAATAATTCCCAGGAAACCATTATTCCTGGTCAGATGGTGTGATTCCTGCTGTTTTCCTGTGTAGGGACTGGAGCTGTGAGTGCCTTCCAACTCAGGATGTTCTATGTTTCTATGAAAGAGGCCTGTTTATTTTCCAGAAAACAACTTAGTCCCATAGTGGAAATTACAGAAAAAGAGTTGTGGGGACATTGACTAGGGAACTGAGGAATGCACTGTGTAGTTTAACTGTTAGTGGCTTTACCTGGGGACCAGAGTTACCTACATTATGTGAGGTTAGATAATGTTTCTATTCCTGAAGTAATCAAGGATGTCAGAGTATGAGCTCTGATTTTCCCACAGTTTTGTGAACTTTCTGGTGTGCGATTCTAACTCGATTCATTTATTCAACACCATCTGTAAATTTACACGCTATTACCATGTTACTTATAAAAACTTATAAATATACCTCAAGTAGTTTTAAAAAACGTAACTCAAAGTCTCATCTTTTTATTTCAGGACTACTGTCCTGGCATGGGTGTAAGAAAAGTGTTCTGAACTGTGGTGGTCACTGAGACTCGAGCTGCCACTTACGGATGTAAAGCTGGGGTTTTAGTGTATACTGCAGAAGCTGAGCTGTATTCTGCCAACAGGAAAAGAGACATGACCATGCAGTTAATTTGTTTGGGTTTGGAAAATTCTAGAGTTAAAATAAAATAAAACATAACGTGCGTGGACTTCTGCAGATATTCTCTACAACATCCTTAGCATTAGATTGAATAGGTTCATCCTCCATGCTGTTTAAACAGCATGTTTGATAACCTTTTTCAAGGTTATAAGAATTAAAGTATAGATTTCATGTGTAAACATCAAAATCACCACAACCTAACTGCAGATGTGTGATGAGTTTTGCTTGAATTGAGTCTTTATGACGAACAACAGATCATCAAACCAACTAAAATAAAATGTATTAATAATTTTTTTAAAAAATCTGAAACAGAGTAACCCCCAGAGTTTGATTAAATTTAAATTATCAAGGATATTCCTTGTACTTGTAAATACATAAGTGAAATACAAAGAATAAGTCACTAGCTTTAGATATGTTTCAGAAAATCCTTAACCTGCTGGGACCAGAGTATGCCTGGTGCATGCCTGAATTGACTTTGGTTCATGGGTCATGTGAACCAGGCTGGAAGCATTATGTCTCAAAAAAAAAAATAGAATCAAGTTAATTTCCAAAACTCAGTTAAATCTTTTGTTGTTAAAAAACAACAGAGAATTGAGGATGTGCCTAAAGTAGCATTCTTGTGGTAAGCCATTCACGTGTTACATGTATGTGTTAAAACTCACTGGGTGGAGGCAATGGAGAGGGAAATCCTAGAATATATTTGTGCAGTGGAAAAGCAGTTTGTTCTTTGAGAGATCCAATCTTGATAGTTCAGTATGTTTTGATTCAAACTACGCTAGACCAAATAGCACTTTTAGGGATTGGCGCTTTAAAGGAGACAGAGATTGTCCTCTCTGTCTTTAACAAACCCTCTCATTCTATGTACGTTAGTGTGGCAACGTAAAAACTTAGTGTGTCAAAACCCTAGCATAAAATCTTGGTAATTTACTATTAGTTCTGCATGAGTTTTAATAATTGTCCAAGAATACCACAGACACAAAACTCCTTCCTGGTGCTAGATACCAAGATCTGGATTCTGCTGGCCATACTATCTTGTTTACACTAGCTGGAGAGTTGGGAAATTTGCCATATTTTAATTTGGAAATGTATTTTCATTAAGCACCCTTTTAATATATGTAGCAGCATTATTTGCCGTAAGCTTTATGCAGAATCAATGTTTTAAAGATATCATGGGGTAGAAATTAATTAACTCAGTGAGTGTATTGTTTTACCCGAAATCTTTTCATTAAAGATGTATTTGGAAAGAATTTTACAAAGATGATGGGGATATGATACAACCTTTCTTTAATGGTTGGGAGGAGGAAAAAGGAGAAAAAACGTATAGCTTGTGACCCTGTGAATTTGAAGACATCAGTCTATATAAATTACACCCTCTCAGATTGCATGGAAGTGTAAGACAGTGAACCATGGCAGTGTGCAGTAAACCCTTGCAATAAGCTGATTTACACTTTAAATGTTATGCGTTTCAGGGGCAAGGCAGGACACATTTGTTTATAAATTACTTTATTTCTTTTACCTATCTTAATCATTCAATGAGTGTCTTGTTAATTTAGTTTAATTTCTACTTTTTATACAAGTTTTCAACAGAAGTTGACATAAAAGCCTTTGTGGACAGGCATGATTGGTTCTGTTTCTATGGCAACATGGGTGAATAGAGGAATTATTTCCTTTTGGAACCTTTCCTAAAAGCTGTTTTGTACCCTATAACGATATCTCTAGATTGCCATCCCTTGTCAGAGGTGAGCGAGATCACATCGAGGGTCAGCTTTGTTCCTGGTGTTTATAGATTATCTTCTGCAATCAAAAGACTGCACAGCTCTTCTTTTTCTTTGTGGTGCTGAACCAATTCTCTTCTCCACTGTACACTGATGATAGGAAACTCAGCAAGATCTTAATTTTTTCAAAACATAACAAATAAACTAGCACTAGACCAACTATTGCACTGTATTAAAAGTGTCTCTGACAGCTACTTTGAGTTCCTAATTTTTCAGTTATAGATCCATTTGTAAATATTTTACTTTATGCATCTTACTCTCTGGAAAAGCCTGAAATATTAAATAGCAAGTTGAACAGTTCAGTTCAATGCTTTGGTTAAGAGAGACATAAATCTTACTTAGTCTTCTTGATCTTGGGGCTTAGTATTCAAATACATTTTTAAAGTGTGAATGTCAGCTACATTAATACTGTAATTCTGATGCATTGAATTATCTAATGGTCATGTTGGGGAAGTTTTTAGTCAAAGAAAGTAAAAAAGTTCTTTACATTGTATTTTATAAAATTTTGGTAGTAAAGCTAGCAAAAATAATAGTTAATAAGATGAATATGTATGTAATTTCTCATGCTTCCTGTTCATAAAGATAATGAGAGACATGCTTTTCTACTCTGACCTACGTGAAAGATCATGCCTGTTAATCAATAGTGTGTTTGTGAATCTCAGTACCTTTCTATTTTTCTCAACCCCTAATCTCAATAAATGTTTTCTGAGAGAGAATTTTATTCTTATAATAAAAGTGATGGTAAAGTTTCCTTCCTCTATGTAATGATAGTAACGGCTTTGTCCTTTTCAGTCAGTGTCTTAAATAAAATTAGGTTTTTCTTTCATCTGTGTCCTCCTCTGCTCCATATTTGTAATTTCTTACTTTAGCCATTTTTACACTCGTTGTTGTAAATCTCAAAGGTATTAGGTTCTGTGTCAGTAAAGGATAGAGACCAGTGTCTGCCCTGTAAAGGCAAGACAGCTGTTACATATCAGGCAATCTCCGAGGAAGAAATCCTCTTACTAATGAAAGGCAGGGGGATTTTGACTTGAAAATTTCTCTTTCTTTCAGAACTTCTGGCTTGTTTGCTTGGGGAGAATATACAGTTGTTTCTTTTGACTGGATCTCTTTTTATTGTTTAAGAAACTTTGATTTCAAAATTTATAACTATGAGGTTTTTAATGGTTCAATTGAGAAAATTAACACTATCAAGAAAGGTTAAGAGACTGTTTTTTAAAATGATTTTTAGAGATATTGTCTAAAAATTACAGTGGTAAACAGTGAGCAGAAAACCTAAAAGATGCTTTATACTAGCTGTGCATTGAGGATTTCATGGGGAAATTAATTGATTAAAAAATAGGCCTAGGGCAAGCAGTAAAATGTATTAAAAGGACTAATAAATGATGACTATGGTCCTTGTGGTAGTATAAGTGTCTCAGTACAGATAATTGGATGAAAATCTAGAAGCAGAAAATAATAATTATAATGGAACTAATTGTTATTGAGATAATCAAGTAAATTTAGAACCTGTCAAAGAGAAGCACAGGCAAGAGGTAGTAGTCCATAAGTACAAAAGAAGGATCTGGTTAAACAGTGAGTCAGACCAAACTTAAGTGTTTCTCTATAATCTCAGAAATAAATAGTACTTCTTCCCTGCTTTCTTTCCTCCCTCATGATCCCACAGGACCTTTTATGTTTGTTACAAAATCATTTCAGGTTTTTGTCTACCTGCATCCTTTGTTTTTCTCCTTTGTATTTTTTCAAGATTTTTTTTTTAAATGTTTTCTTGTTACCCTTGCACCTGTTACCTTAAGCAGAATATATTTTTTATGTAGTTAGAAACAATAGGAAGATCTCAATAGTTGTCTTTCAATACCTGTATATTTTAGAAGATAGTTGTCAGAAAGTCAGATATTTTTTTTAGATATCCTAAAACCATGGAAAGTATATGTTACTAGATGTCTCCATCTCACCAGAAGATAGATGCATGATTTTTCATTTCAGTGCCTTACCATCTTCTTTTTCCTGGTACATCTACAGCATTAGTTAACCTAAGTTTTCAGTGGAAAATTTAATAGTTGTGTGCTTAAGTGGAATATAGATATACCTATGTAGAAAGAAAATAATCTGCACACTTGTTATACAAGTAGAATTATAGCAGTAAACACCTACTGCATGGCAAAAACACATATGTTTATCATGTTCAATTGAGCAATATTTGAAAGACAAAGCATGATGAAATTCATTGACATTCTCACCATAAAGCTGTCATTGCAGCACTGATAGCAGGTGATAGTTCTACAAGCACATGTCAAATCTGTGCTTATCTGTTTTGACATCTGTTGATGGAAGCTCTCGTTTTCTATTTAAGCTGGACAATAACCTTGATATTCTTTGTGAGCAATAGGAGCCTACAAATGTTTTAAGAAGGATGTCTCCACTTGCGATTTATACCTGTCATAGCAAACCAGCAGATGAAAACATCCAAAAAACAAACATTGGTACGTTTGAAATAGATCCTCTTGCAATATTAAATCTTTTAAGTGTTTTGTTCACAGGCTGTACCTATTTTGTTGAACTTTGTGCATGTAAAAGCAGTTTATTGGAATTTATTTGATGGTAATTACATTGTTGCCTTCTCACCCGCCTTCGTTCCTGGCCTCTCCCTCCCCATAATAATCCTTCAGTAACAGCATTTTCCATTTTTCTATTTTCCATAAAATAGAAGTGAACTTACGAAATAGTTACAGGAAAAGAACATTTAGAAACATAGCAAGCTTTCCATCTTTTTGTTAGAACAGTCAAGCATACTCCTGTAGGAATAAAATGTGGCACCAGCCTCAGATCTAAACTAGAAGTACTTCCTTTTGCTTCCGAATCCATGGTTGACAATATTACAGAATTTTTCAATAGCAAAAAGTACAATTAGAAGTAAATATGATACTATTTTTCAGTTGAATCAATGATGAGTTTCTAAGCCCAAACTATGCACCTGCAGCAAGTTATTACTTTGTTTTTTTAAGCAGTATTGTATTATGCATCTACGATAATATTATGATGAAAAGTCAGTATAAGTGAATGCATTTGTATGATAATTCTTCAATGACTGGGGCTAAGTGAATAATGCTTGCTCTGTCTGTCTGTCCATGTATGTATGCATCTATCTATCTATCTATCTATCTGTCTGTCTGTCTGTCTGTCTGTCTTCTAATATACTTTCTGACATCAATTGACAAGCTATTCCTTTGAAATAAATTAGTGTCTTAAAAAGAATGGAACTGGAGCATTAGTTAAAATGATTGTTCCATTACCTTTTAGCAATGAGATGGACCATATGAAGTAGTCTGGATATTGAATACAGATGATAAAATTAATGCCTGTGACAAATGAAAAACTATTTATGTAGCATTCCTAAGATCAAATGGTGATTTTTACAGGCACGGTAATAAAAAAAAAATTCCTTTCAGGATGACCTCAAGTTCAGTTACAATCTCCAAATACAATTACTCATTTAGAATACAGTAGGAATTTCTAAATGGTAGTGTAATTCTTTCCTAATTTGTGGTTGCTTTGCTTTGTTTGAATATAGTGATTATGATGTTCATTACTAGCAAGTAGTTAGGTGCTGCTATTCGTATAATGAAATAAGCTGCATTGTAAATTTGCACAGACAAAATTTTAATCTTGAAAAATTTCTTCAGAGTCAGTAGATACACCTTTAATGAAAGTGGTTTTGTCATTTTAGATGCAGCTTGATTTCCTGACAGAATTATGGATGTATTTCCATTTGACACAATGTCCATTAAAGTACACATTCTCAGAAGCTCTACAGAAATGTAGTGTAAAAAAAAATACATTGACTTGGTTAGCACTTTTTAATTTTAACAAATTGAGTTATTTCATGTTCTCTGGTGGTTTTCCAAATGCTTGTTCACAAGACACCTGTTATCAAGTGGCTTATTAGTGTAACAAAAAAGTGTGCCATTAATGATCACAGAAGAATAAGTTTGCTATCTGTTTAGTAATTTATAATCTTTAAAATTTTTGTGCCCTTTAAAATTAAAATTTTGGGCTCTTTTACCATGAAATGCAAGATTTGTAGATGAGTGAATTTAAAGTACTCAGCATACTCAGCGTTACTGAGTGGGGACTACCTCTAATTTTTTACCACATTTTAGTACTAGTTTACAACTTCATTTTAACTCTTCTCCTTGATTTAAGCCCTTCATTTCGTAGTTTCTTTAGATTTTAACCATTACATGATCTCTCTTCGCAGTACAGAAAAATAAGTACTTATTTATTATTAAAATTTAGTGGTGATTTCCAGCTAACATGTCGTAATACTGAGTGATCCTAAAGAAAGACGGACAAATCAGAATGTATCTACAAATAGCTAGGCTTGACCTAGGTTACTGAGGGAGAAAAATTTTATGGCTCTTCAGAAGTAGTAAAAAAGCTGGGATTTCTTGTACTTCTCTAATCCACTTCTACACAGCATGTAATATGCGGGTACTATTTTGGCCTCTTGCTAGGCTTTCGTTTTTCTGAGAACCTGTTTTTGACACCAGTTTCAACTTAACTAGAAGAAACAGCTTCTTGTTAGTATTCACATTCTGTGTTGTCGCTGGAAAACTTCCTGTTAATTCAAGCAGGCTTGATTGGTCAAAATGAAAGAGCTGCTTGTCAACAGTTTCTTTAACAGTAGGTGTGCTGGAGTAGAAAGCTGGAAAATCATGAGTAGTTGTTTACAACAACTGTGAAGAGAAGTGTGACTACAGAGATGTCTTTCTTTAAAAACTATTGTATTTTATTTGATCAAACAGTGAAATTTGTGTATGTTTTTATGTTAGTCTTATTGTTTATCAACGTATGAGCTAAAAGGCTCTTTTGAATTTTATATTTAGATTTTTAGGTATGCCAGGAAATGGTACTGAAATTGTAAATGAAAACCCAAGACTTGCAAATAAAAGGAGAAAAAATGCTGAGAGGATAACTTAATGAAGATACTTTGGTTCTATGGAGACTTCTCAGAGAAGATGAGAGGAAGAGATTCTCTTCCAATCCTTATTTTTATCCCAGGCTATAACACTTTGCAGGATCAATCACCATATTCAACTGTTCCAATGCCAAACTTAATTTTCATGTTTACAGGTATTTACTGTTCATCAGCATTGCCACAGCAGCCCTATCCTGTCTCCATCTCTACCCTTCTTATCTACATTTCCACTTCAGGTTTTTACATTCTAGTAAGAAAACCTGTTATTGAGACTTTCTCAGTACACAGCTTTAGTGGTAAAAGGCTAATATTATCCAGGAAATACCTTCCCATATTACTGCAATATACAGGCTCTTTTCATGTCTCCCAGGTAGTCCTTATCCTGGCTGTATTAGACTTCGCTTCACCTAGCAGTGAAGGTAACATCAGGATGAAGAGAAAATCATACCTGACCCAGAAAAAATGAGAAACCATTTTTCCTTTTCCTGCATGATTTTATTTCTAAACTAGCAAGTGTTACTGGAGTCAGCGACAAACAGACTTCCTCCAGGCCTGTAACCTAATTGCAATCTAAGCTTACTCTTTACCTGGAAGAGTTCTGAACATGGATGTGTGACCTCTGATGACTTTTTTAGTATAATTTATTCATTTGCATTTATTCAGGCCTTGATGTTCCACAACTTGGTCCAGACCCATCTGTTTTTCTCAGTTCTTGTTGGGCAATTTAAGAATAATATGGTAGTGTATGACATAGGTGTATGATGTAAAATACATTATTGTTTGTGAATTGGTACCATATGGGAGTATTGAGGGCTGATGAAGAACGCAGTAATTCAAGTACTCAGGAAAGAATTTGAGTTTTGTGTAGTAAATAAAAGTCTGGACTCTTGACAGTAAAAGAGCAGGGCACAAGTCTGAGCTTATTGCTTTTAAAACATGAGCAAAATTCATAATTTATAGATTGGTCTGTTGATCCCTTCAGTTTTTAAAAAACAAGGGCAAATACTTGGCTATTATTAAAGCTGAAAGAAGAGCAAAGTCTGGATTTATAAAGGAGAGGGGAGTAAGGACAAGAAGACTGATTATGTACCAACACCCTGAACTTAGAGCTGAAATCATATGTTAATGTCACCTAAACACAGTCAGAATATGTTGCTTGTATTATGTTTTTCTAGTTCCTTTAAATTCTTGTGTCAGGTATCATAAATTATGTGACCTACATCTTTTCCTTTTAGGGGACCATATCAATCTAGAAGATTGTGGGGTTGGAAGCTTTTGCTTACTGTTTTGCTAAGACATAATTTGCTAATGGTTTTAGAAAAAAAAATATTTGTTGTCACTGTTTTCTCATATATCTAATTAATAAGGAATGTTTGTGTTTCCAGTTATGGTATAAATTCTTAACTAAATTGGGTTGTCAGTGACTGGAATGCATTCAGTCCAGTTAAGTGCCCACGGGGGTGGAACTGTACAGATGCCAAATTTCATTTCTTAACCAGGATTTTCAGTGTTAGATCTTCGTAGGTTCATATCTCTAAACTGATTTTCCTGCTCTTGGTATGACTGTTTATGCTACTAATCATTAATTTTCTGTGGACAATGACCCAGGAAGAATGATTCCTGAGAGCATATCTGAGAACTGTACCCAATTTTCACTGTATTTTATTGGCGTATTCATACACATTCTTTTTATCTTCTCCTACCTACCCTCTTTCTCT
>JAODKT010001765.1:511281-522978 GCA_027576195.1 Cossypha heuglini | reverse complement strand
TATTGGCGTATTCATACACATTCTTTTTATCTTCTCCTACCTACCCTCTTTCTCTTTCCTGAATTTGATAAAAAAGTAGAGGGAAGGTGAGAAGCAGGGTTCATGCAAAAGGGAAATTGATGCCTTTAGTAAGTAAGAACTATTGATGATCTAAGTGATAAACCAGGAGAACAATAAACAGTTTATTGTTAGGACAGTGCTACCTTTTTGATAACTTTGTTCGTTGTCTGTGAATCCTGTTCTCCTGTGCCTCTTCAGAGGATGTTCATCATCTTTTCTGCCCTTTCCTTTGTGTCTCTGTTGTGATTTAGATGAACTTCAGGTTTTTTAGGTGGGGAAAAATGGTTGCTGTGAACAGTGTATGTTTTTTTCTGTTATGGTAATATTTTTCTGTTACTGTAATATATTGCCACATTTATGTGTCATAGCTTCCCAGTGCATTGCAGAATAACATATTTACAATATTTAGAATATTTTACTATTCAGCCTCTGCTTTCTTCCATCTGGGAATCACTGGAGAGATTATCTGCATGGGATCACCTTTATTATATGTGTCACTATTTGTCTGGAAAGTTCAGAACATCTCTGTTTAGTGCAAAAGTTTCTGAAACATGTAATTGTGACAATTTAATTTTTATTACTTTGGCTTTTTTGAAGGTTTATTTGTAGAATCACAGAACAGTTTGCGTTGGAAGGGAGATTTAAAGATTGTCTAGTTCAAATTCCCCTGCCATGGGCAGGGATATCTTCCACTAGACCAGGTTGTTCAAAGCTCCATCCAGCCTGGTTCTGAACACTTACGGGGATGGGGCATCCACAACTTCTCTGGGCAACCTATTTCAGTGCTTCACCAGCTTCTGATTAAAGAATTTAATCGTAACTTCAAAACTGAACCCGTCCTCTCTGCTTAAAATCGTTGCTGCATGTCCTGTCACTGTTGGAAGTCCAGTAGACTGGTGGCTATTCAGCTTCACCAGGTGATCCCAGACCTGCTCTTTGCTTATCGTGGGAGGGACTTCACTGCCCTCACACTCCCTTGGAAGATCAGGGACTTGAAAGAGCTGGGAGGCATGACTGCCAGGTGAAGATTAAGGCAAAGAGGTCACTGGGCACCTCAACCTTCACTGTATCAGACATCACTAGTTCAGCTTGCTTGCTTAGTATGGGATGAGCTCCCCTTGGACTTTCTTTCCTGACCTGTGAATTTACAGGATCCTTTCTGGTTATTCTTCACTTCCCTTGCCAAGTCCTGTTCCAGATTTTACTTGGCTTTCCCAATACCATCCTTAGCCATTTCAACCTATCCCTCTAATCTCCCCGGTTCACATGTTCCTGCTTCCACTGGGTGTGCATTTCTCTCTTACTCCTCAGTTTGAGGAGCAAATCCTTATTCAGCCGTGCTGGTTTCCAGCCTGCCTTACTCAATTCCCTACACACAGGTTAGAGAGCTCTTGAGCTCTTAAGAAAAGTGTCCTTAAAGAGCTGAATTCATTGTGTTTGATGTATGGAACATAGAGTGCGTTGGTTCACGTGGCATGGGAAGACATTGCACATCCTTAGGGATGGATGTGTATTTCAAATGCCTGTGCATTTTGGTGAATCATATTTTCTGATTTTTACTTTTGACTGTCAAGGTAAGGAAGTGAGAAAAAATACAGAAGTACTTTCTCTTTTTCACCTGCATTGTGGGTTAGAAGGCAAGTCCTATCACATTTTTCAAGAACATCCTTAATTAAACTCTCTGTGACAGTTTCCTTCCATATGGACTGAGAGTGGGAGAGGTTAGAGAGTGTACCACATAGGACAGGAAAGCAGTAAGGATACTTGTAGTAAGTTGCTTTGCCTGTGAAGGTGTTCTGTGTGAGTTTATACAGGCTCAGTGAATCATCCTTGATTCCTTTGTCTGGTAGTAGTAGCGATTCATCTTTTGCAGGAAAATCATACAGCTTACAGCTGACTGTTGTCATGACTACTATCACATTAAAGTCAACGTGCTTTACTTTGCAGAGTATTTCTGTTTTGCCCCACTTTTTAAAAACTGTTTATTTTGTCTGTTTTGTCCAGTTTTCTACTAGATTAGGTGGTGCTTAGCTGCCAATTCACAAAACACAGAAGCTGAAAATGTTAAAAAAAACGGGAAAACATGGTAGACAAAGTTGAAGTTGTTGTTAAGGCCTCATCCAGGAGACCTTCTTCTTGCACATTTTTGATCTCTTCATACAATCCTGATGGTGTAAAACACAGAAACAATTTCATGTAGTCAGTCCCTGGGACTACTTATGTGCTTAGGCTGAATCAGAGAGTCTAGTGGATGTCATCTTTTTTCTGTCACTGCAGTCTCGCCACTCCATAGGCATGGTATTTGATGATGATGCTCTAATCAAATCTGTCTCCTTCCAAGCAAAACAGGCCTCATGATAATTACTCACTTTACTCTCCCATTCTTTACTTCTATGCATAGAGGCCATAGCCCCATGCATAAGTCATGTTGATCTCTTCCTGCGTGTTCACTGGGCTCTTAAACTTTTATATGTATACAAGGTGGACTTTCTTTTTGTTTTAGTCATTCATTTCCTCAAGTCTTTTGGAGAAATGGTTTAGAGTCAGTGACACATGCTTTTGAAACAGTACAGAGTTGAAACTGAGTTATGGTTCTAAAGGCATAAAACGCCTTTCTTTGAAAAATGGTAAAATTACCTGATGTGAAAAACCACCTCTGTAAGACTGGTAAGTCATTGCAAAGGACGGGGTGGGTACTCATAAGAATGGGAACTTGAATTATAGTCCACTTTATCGGGGGGAGGGGAATAAAATAAACTCTTTATCCTCTTCAGCTCTTCAAACTTGTCTTCATCCTCCTTATCTTGTGAGTATTTCCTTTGCTATTCTTTATGTTTGTTTAGAATATTTTTCAAATATTTAAAATTTGAGGGATTTCCTGTATATTGTTTAGAATGCATCTTTCTTTGATGATACCTTTTATTTCCAGAATGTTCTCCTGATAATCAAGTTCCTCTCCTTTTTTTCTTACATCTGAATTTCCATATGCCCTTCAAAATTTGCAGACTGTTACATCTTTCAATTGTCACTTAGCCAGCTTATAAGCAGCATGCCAATATTTAGCTGGGGGATCTCTTCCATAAATTTGTCCTTAGAGAGCTGCTTATGGTGGTTCTGCCTTTATTTTACTGACTGCTAATTTACATGCTTATTTTTATTACTGAACCAAAAGATATATTTCTTGTGAAATGTTACTGGAATCTTATATGCATCTTTTTTATGCATCTGGAAGTATATGCCTCTTTTCATATGTTGCTTTATGCTACTTCTTTCTTTGTCTATATAAATCAAAATTGTACTGTTTGAATTTTTTGCTACAGTGTCTGTAAATTATATGTACACACTCCCTAATGGCGTGGGATCTTTCTCCATGCATCCAGCAACATCATTATTAAGGCATTCTGGCTTGATTTGGTTGCATCTAAATTTTTCCTTTATGCATTTAGTTTTAATGGTGAGAATAAGTCTGTATGTTGCTTTTGTCTGTTGGTTTGGTGTTTATAAAAAAACATCACTTTTGTTACTATTTTTCTGTTATTCTGGTGAGCTGATGTGAATTTTCACGCAGATATTTAACTTTATCCTTTGGAATCTCTGAATATAAGACATACAGCTAGTATAAAAAGACTGCACAGACATCTCTACATTTCAGTTTTCTACTATCTTCTGAACGATATGCTTTATTAGTAGCGATTTATAGTAAAGTATATGAACATAAAGGGATTTTACAGATAAGTAGACCTGAATTACTCAGTATCCAGTTTGTTTTTAATATGTCTAGTTAGCAATTACACTGTAGATAGTTTCTATTAATTTAATTTTATTAAAAGAATCATGAATATAAGTAAAATGAAGAATACTTGGGGAAGAATAAATTATAATAGGCCATGGAATCGCTTGCCCTTAAATATAATGTCCTGGTATTTTTGCATAGTTCGAATAGTTTTGCATTAAGTTGATTCAAAACCTGATTCAAGATAGTTAATGTGTTTTGTTAGATACCAACTGTTAAGAGGGGATGGCATTTGAAAAAAAAAAAAATCTAAAATATATGCTAGTAATTTCCTGGTCTCATTTTGAGAAACACTTTGTTTTGGGTCAGCCATTCCATTCCAGTAAAATATCAACAAGTTTTCATAACTGTCCATCTGAAATTTTGTAAAAAATAACCTGTTTGCTTTGTTCTTGAGGAACAACATTTGATTAGTGCATTTTATTGACGCTGAAACCAAGCCGTGTGCCCTGTTTCCAGTGTTGTCTTCCAAGCAAGTGAATGCCCTCTACAGTTTTTGAATGCTAAAAAATAAAAATAGTGTCCTACAAAGACATTCAAAGCATTTAAGTGCTTGTAAAATAGAAGGAACATACGTAGTAGGTTTGCTGCTAGACAAACATCTTTCAGTAGGGAAATAAACACAAAGCAGATAAATCTCAGTTAATCTCAGTTGTTATTATATGGAGATTAGTTAAATAAAAAGATAAAGGTTCTGCCAGCCTTTTCCTTTTAAGCACCTGTGAGAAAGCTCTCAAGGGTATACTGTATAAATATGAGTTCTGTCACAAGCATGATTTTAAATATTTCATGAGTTCTGCTTCAAATGCTTCTGCACTGCAAACAACTTCAGTATCTATAATAACCATATTTCAAAATAATTTTTATAAACTTGGTACTGTTTTATCACTTGGCCTGTATTTGAGAAAGCAGAATTGTTCCCAAAATGCAGAAAATTTTAAAGCAAGTATGCCTTAGTGAATCATTTGTAAATCATGCTTGATGTTCTTTCTGTGGACTTTCTGGAGCTGTGTTGTTTCTCTTCATGACCGTAAAATGACCCCTGTCGTCTTTCAGAGCTCTGTACTATGGAAGGGTGTCTCTGAACCATGAGTACCAGACATAGCAGTCCTACAAACTTTCTAAGACAGCTTTTCAGACTCTAAGGCAGTTTGGTGCTTGTGAGTTCCACTGCTGAAGCAGTATTCTGCTGTACAGCCACCAGTGACTGGCAGAACTTGTGAGGCCACAGCTGGAGTCCTGTGTCCATTTCTGAGCTCCCCAGTAAAAGAAAGATGTGGACATACTGGAAACAAATCGAGAGAACAGCCAGCTCCTCAGCAAGGAAGGGTGAGAGCTGGACTGGCTGTCCTGGTAAAGAGAGTGCTAGGGGGATCTTCTCCATGTGTACAAATACCTAATGGTAGGGTGTGAAGAAAATGGGACCAAGCTCTTTTCAATGGTGTCCTGTGACAGAGCAATGGGTATTTATCACTGCTGATCCTCTTACAGCCATTATCTGCCATCCTGTCATTGTCCATGAGGTCAAACAGTCGGTTCTATCTGAGCATGAGGAAACATGTTTTGTAGGATGAGTATGACTGACCACTGGGGCAGTCTGGCCAGGGACATCATCCTGGGTAATCTCTCCTAGGTGGCCCTGCTGGATCAGGAGCGTTGGCCAAATGACTTCTAGAGGTACTTTCCAACTTCAACTATTCTGCAACTGATTTTACAATTAAAATGTGTACTTGATAACGTCAAACATGGTTTGGCTAGTTTTCTCAGTCTTCTAATCCCAACAAAAACAGTAGTGGTAGACGTAGGTGATTGTTAAAATCAATCTTTTTACAGGAAGTCTGGGTAAATTCATCAGTCAAGTAGTAAATAACGTTCTCTTGCCTTTCTTACATTCATCTTGTGATAGATCAATTGAGGTAAGTAAGTGCTCTCCAATCTACTTCAAATCAGGCTCAGTAAGGACTGTGGCAGTTTATGCTGCAGGATGACAAAAAAGGAAACAGTTTCATAGCAGTATCATGTTTTTCTTGAACCATAGTGGGGTGGCTGTTTTGCAAATTGACGATTGCAGTATTCTTCATGAGCTAAAATTATACCTGATCTGCTTTGTTTGGGACTAAATTTTTAAATGTTCAAACTTTATACACTTTTTTTGCTACATACATGCAAAAAGGATGTACTTAAAGTGAGAAATACAACTTGCCTACTTGACTCTGAGAACTGGACATTCTAAAGAGAAAGTGAACGTTGCAAAACATAAATGGCTAAGAGTAAGTCAACACAATGTCAGATACAAGTATTTCTATGGTCATAGGATATGAGGTCTCTGTACAGTACTTCCTAGAAAAAATCCAAATATATGAATTTATTTGTATCTTCAGTTCTCAGCCAGAGGACAGGAATAAAGCATATAGCTGAGAAGATGGGAAGAGTCACATCACTTTATCCCCGGGCAGCATTCCCCCTAATGCAGCCCTAGCCTTCTTTATGGCTAGGGTAAATAATCAGGATTGTTAATACCAGAATTAGCTTGGATTGATACATTAGAGATATCATGACTGTTGAGAAACTTTCTAGTTGTTCTGTGCTTTGCATGATAAGGCGTTTGTAGGAACAGCCCCCCTCCCTGAAAAAAAAAATAAAAAAATCTATCTATCTATCTATCTGTCTATCTATCTATCTATCTATCTATCTGTCTGTCTGTCTATCTATCTACCTATCTGTATTTATATATAATATATATAGAAGTAAGATAATTTACCTAACAAATACAGCTATTTGTATTTGGTAGCTTAATGTTAAGTGATTGAAGGCAGTATTTTAAAATTCTAAATGTTTTGCCACTGCTGTTGGTAAACTACAGGCCATACTCATAAGGCAGTGTTCCTTCTTTCACTTATGTGTTTTCTTCCCTTGGTTTGGGTTTGGTCTTTTTTCCCATTTTTCTTCTTCTGTGCTATTTGATTTTTATGAGTGATCATTATTCTGATCCTTTTGTTTTCAGTAGGTGTTCTAACTGTTCTTTAACAAACTGCTAGAGTCTTCTGTTTGCAGTCAAGAATTGTTCCTTTTATCAGCAAAGAGGTACCTAGCAGGGTGCACCATGTTTGTACAAAATTCCAGTTGTTACAGAAGTTCTCTCGTGGTCTCCGGAAATTTGAAACTTGATACAGATCTGACCCAAAACTGATGGTTATTCTGTGGATGCAATCTGCAGAAAATATGTTGTATTAATAGAAGAACATAGGCAGCTTGAAAAAAGGCAGTTCATGAATATTACTGCACTAACATTCAGAATATAAATGACGATTACAAAGAACTTGACATATGTGTAGAAGGCGCAACCTTTCCAGACGGCCAAATTAGTCCGTAATAGTTTATTCTCCACATCTCTCTAACAGCAATGTAAAAATTAGTATGAAATTAATCTGGGAGAGTGAAATCCTTCTGAAGGAAATACTTCTCAGATTTGTTCTATGTAAGGGCAGTTTTAATAGAAACAGGCAAAAATCATAAAGTGGCAGAGGGTAAAAAGAGGAGGACACAGCATCCTAGCATGAGTTTTGCACTTGTTAGGTCACTCCACTGAAATACTCTCACTAGGCATTGTTTAGTAAGTTAACTGAACTGCTGATCAAGAAAATCAAGCAGCACAGATCCTAGAAAAAAATCATGCCACAGTCATATACAGCAAGAGCAGCAGATAAGTGAAGTGGTGTTAGGACATGTTTACATTTAAGAAATTTGTCTTAACAGTTTTCAGAATCTAGTGAGGGAGACTTGGTTTGTATTGGGTTGTTACCCAGTTAAAAATAACCTTTCCAGGTCATGTCATTTTGTTTGCCGCAGTGAAATAAGTTTATTTCAGCAGAATGAGGCTGTTATTAGCTTGGCAGAGTCCACTTGTCAGAATTTTATGGAGCAGAACACCGTTTGGCTTGGAAATTCAATAAATACTGTAATGTGAGAGGAGTTAAACTCCAAGGGCTGAAGGGGCACAGTCTTGGGAATTTGTCACTAATGCATTGTTCGACACTTCTGTTAAGAAAGTATTAGGATATATGAAGAATGATAATTAAAAATCCTGCAGACGTCTCTCTCATGATACTAGGTGATGTTAAATATATGGACTGAATATAATTTTTCAGTATTGAAACAGAATAGCAGTAATAGATGCATTTCTATTTTTACCTACTTTATTTCTCCTACATGCAGTTCTTCTAATATTGGGTTTAGAAAAGGGATGGTTTAGCATGGTTAGAGGATATCTACAATTAAATGTAGTCAAACTATTATTGTTTAAATTAGCATGGGAAAAATTTGCTCTGCGACATGTATTTATCTGAAGTGTGGGAGGCTGATTTTCTGTCTCCAGTGGGAGACGAGTAGGAAAACTAATTGCTCTCCCTGCAAGGTGAAACTATGCAATTCAGTCATGTAATAATTTTAGACGCAGGGATGAGGTAGTCAGCAAAAATGGTTGGGGTGCCCTCAAGCTATCCAGACTTCCTGCTTGTGATTGGAACACTATAATTTGAAACAACTCTTAAAGTATTGCCTGTTCGAAAAAGAAGATTGCATGCAGGTGGGGTAATTTTAGGATTCCAGTCCTATACAGTAACATTTATAGACAAAGAGCTAATTAACTATTGAATATATGGTGGAGTATTGATTATGCAGTGTCGTTCTGTCAAGATTCTTTATTAGAGAAATGCACACCTGTTACTTATTAAAGAAATGTTACTGTCTGAACACTGAAATAAATGCTACTTGGAATGTCATGCTTTGTACTATGTACAGATCAGGTGAAGCCATTTTAATAATTTTGCCAAGTATTAATGCCAGGTAATTTCTAGAAGGTGAAGGATTCCCATGAGAAAGTCAAGTGTTGCACCACAACACGAAACAGTTGTTAACATACTTTAAATGATATTAACTATCTTTTCTTGAATTTGTTATGTTTGAGCTGTTCAATCTCTTTTTCTTTGTAATCTACAAATACAATTTTGGAATGCGATAAAATTGAATTTACATGTATCAATCAAAAGCAGTTCCTCCCTGTGTAATGTGACCAAGTCTAAAGAATATACTGTTGTTCATTTGATCAAAGTAGTACTACCTTCAGTATTACTTGGATAATGCTACATGCTCCTTGGCATCACTGTGCAAGTGGCATATGAGAGCAACACAGTGTTTTGATATTTGTGCCTAATTTTTTAATTTCTTTTATTTTTTTCTTTAGTATGCTTGTCCTTGTTTTTCTTTTTTTTTTTTTTTTTCCCTAAACCATTGTAATCTGCATATTTTCATTCTAGATAGAATTGTCTTCTCACCACTGCTCCTACTTGTGTGATACAGAAATAGTTGTGTTGTGGTTGGTACAGCTGTATGTACTATTTAGATAACTATCCTGAAGATTATAAAAGCTTGGAAATCTAGTTCCAGACAAGCACTGGAGAATAGTCTCTGAGCTTTTATCTCACGTAGGATAGGATGCATCTCTTTGCTTTGCAAGTAAGTGTTCTCACATTTACTTTCAAAATAGGGGTGTGCCTTGAAGTTACATATTCATTTAATTGTACCGAGTTCCACTAGTCCTAAAATGCGTGTCTAAATGTTGAGACTGCTGATTCATAAGTTTTAATTATACCTTTTTATGTGAATAGTTTTGCAAATGGCTTACCATATACTCAAACTCCTTTAAAATTACATGAAATCATTTCATAAAACAAAAAGCAAACACAGTATAATGTCCAGATTAATTGCATTTGGTTGGTAGATATAACTCTAGTTGGACACAGAAGAAATCATTCACAGATTAGTAATTCCCAAAAGGCAGTTCAGCTGGGTAAAGTGTGTATACTCACAGTATATGGACACAGCTTACCAAAGGGATCAGTTCAGTGATATCCTGAAGCAGCAATAAACAAACATATCAGAATAGTTCACAGAGGTTACTGGCATTTCACAGTTTATATGCTGTCACATCTATATTAGTTTCTGGAAGCTGTGCATACTGCTGACTAAAGATACATTTTTTCCCTTCTTCATTCAGTTAGTACTTAGTGTTATCTTGATGTTTTGTGGGTTTTTTGATTATTACTAAAATTGGAATATTCACATAATAATTTAAAAATCATATTACTGCAGAAATTTTAATAAAGAACGTTAACCAGAGAAAGGTTTTGTAAAGAAAGCATGAATTATATACACCAGAGAGTTAAGAAATTATGACATGCTGCTGGGTTTTATTTCTATTTACAGAATACTTTCTCTTAAATTTAGAATGAATTTTTCTTTGATCATTTCACTCTTTCAAGCTTATTCAGCATTAACAGATACTGACTGTACTTAGATCAAAAGGGCAGGCAGAGGTTTTTATTTTGATTTACTTGATCCCTTGCTGCCTTGGTGGTGTTTTTTGTTGTTTTTTGGGGTTTTTTAGGAGTTTTGTTTGTCCGGTTTTTTGTTCTTTTAGGTTCTTTTTTAGTGGGGGGTTGTTTTTTTTTTTGTTTCAGTTGCTGATTGTGTATGTGTGTGTGTGTGTTTGTATGTTGGTTTTGCTTCGATTTGGGTTTTTTGTTTATTTTAAAGTATATTTTAGCTGTCCTGGGGAAAAAAAAAATGCTTGCTATCCTAAGCGCCTGTACCAGTTATGTCCTGAAATGATGTGAAACTTTTATTCAGACAATATTGAATTTGCACTAATTATCCATATTATAATAGATTTATGCTTTTAGAAATATTTTTTTTTTTTAAATATAGATGTTTCTAGTTGTTGTTTGAAGTGTTCTTACTAGGCATTCTGACATTTTTAGCTGCATCTCTGAGGATGGGCACTAGCTGAAGGTCCTCCTCACATTTATGACTGCAAGACTCACCTGCTTGATTTACTTGTCACTAACAGAGAACTCTTTGGCATCTGGTCATCTGGATACCTCTGATTTGTCTGGAACTGGAAGAGGGATGGTGTTTGAAGAGCAGTACTTCCAGTATTGCTGAGACCTTACAGTTCTGTTTTTTTACAGCCTTTGTAAGCATTTCTTTTTCTTAGATGGTCATCAAGTGTAGAAGTGGATCCTTCTGTAGAGAGAGGACATGGAGAGAACATGGATGCTGGAATTAAACTTGGTTTGTAGGAAGCGCAGTAGTAGATGCCATGCTCTGAAGCTGACTCTGAAGGGTGTTGTGCAACATCTGCATGTGGTTCATTGTTCATGGCAACCTTCTCTGTAGGAGCTGAAGTAGGAGGTGACAGAGCTGACAGAGCTCCTGTTGCTAAGGCTGTGCGATATTAAAGGAACTATTGCAATTCTGATTATGCACTCCTGATGCATTCTGAAGTGACTTACAGTCTTCCATACCTATGTGATATCAGGTATAAGCAACTAGGAATTTAGATATTTTTATGCCTTAAACCCTCATTATTTGCCACATACAACAGTAAAAGCTCTGCTGTTACTTACAATGAAATATTCCAGGTATTTCAACAAGTCCTCTTTGACTTTATATTCTGGGAATTTTTGATACTCTGTTGTGTACACTGACATAACTTCTGAACAAGTTGACTTGTTGTTTGACTTTTTTTTTAAAATTAGTTATTTTGATTTCTATTTCACGGAATCTCTTTAACTTTTTTGCTGTAGTTGAGGAAGAGCTCTTACTTAGATTATACAGGGTCACTTATCTGGTGTCACTTAAGTTTCGGACAGTTAGTCATTAAACCATAGCAATTGGAAGAGGCAAATACTTAGGAACTACCTGTTAATTTACAGTGTTTGTAGGTAGGTAAGTAGATAGATAGATAGATAGATAGATAGATAGATAGATAGATAGATAGATAG
>JAODKT010001765.1:498820-511181 GCA_027576195.1 Cossypha heuglini | reverse complement strand
CGGGGTCGAGCGCTCACGCGTGTCCGGGCAGGGACCACGGGCCCCGGCACACACGGCTCCCGGGCCCAGGCACCTTCAGCGCCTTTCCTTCTTTATTTTTTTTTTTTTTTAATTTTTTTTTTACAGTTTTTACAACGGACAGTCATTTCTTCTCTCTTTTTTCACGCCACGGTTGGCCACAGGAGAATCCCTCCCTACAGCCAGGCTGGATTTTTGTGGCTTGAAATGCCTACGGAAGATCTGGCATTATTGTCTTGGCATTATTATTTCCTGTTTTGTCATGCAAAATGTGTATGCTGAAAATGCTGCCACCTGTGCAAGAGGTCAGAGCATTTCCTGCTGGGGCAAGACACTTCCTCAAAATGAATGGGGATTTCAATGCTCAGACGATTTGCTGTAGCTTGTTATTTCCATACTAGTATCTAGAAAGTATGAGTTTTTTGGCTTGGAAAAAACTTTTCAAGAACTAACCTGAAGCAAGATATTGCATCTGTCCTTGGCTCCCCCTCCCCCTGGCGAACACATGACTTGCATGGGATATCACAAGGCAAAGAATGAAAGGGTGATGGAGCCTGTGGGTTTGGGCACAGTTTGCCTGGCCACCCATGGAGGGTAATGGCTTCTGGGAAGCTTTCATGGCAACTCTTTCAGAAGCTTCTTGAGGTGCTTGCTCTGGAATTTCCACTACTGGGTCTGCTAAATGTCAGGCCAAAAAGGCAGATGACACATATGAAGAACTGTGGTTTTCAAATTACTGACTTTGCATATACAAATTAGATTCCTGTTTTGTTGCTTTCACCACGTTTTTTCTTTTTTTTCCGGTAGGGCAGTTCACAGAATCATAGAACAGTTTGGGTTGGAAGGACCTCTAAAGGTCATCTAGTCCAACCCCCGGCAATGAACAGGGACATCCTCAACTACATCAAGTTGCTCAGAGTCCCAAAGCCTGACTTTGAATATTTTCAGGGATGGAGCATCCACCACCCCTCTGGGCAACCTCTTCCAGTGTTTCACCACCCTCCTTTTCCTTACATCGAATCTACATTGACCCTCCTTCAGTTTAAAACCATCACCTCTTGTCCTATTGCAACAGGCCCTGCTGAAAAGTTTGTCACTCATTTTCTTATAGGCCCCCTTTAGGTACTGAAAGGCCACAATAAGATCTCCTTGGTGTCTTCTTTACCCCAGGCTGAACAACACCAACTCTTTCAGCTTTTCTCATAGGACTGGTGCTCCATACCTATGATCATCATCATGGCCCTTCTGCTCTAACAGCCCCATGTGTCTCCTGTGCTCTGGGGACTCCAGAGTTCTCTGAATGTGAAGCACTGTGCAAACAATAATTTAATTAACATCTATTATACCCTGCTCGGACAAGAGCCATATCATCCCAGTATTGAGGGTGAAGCCTGAGGAAGGGCTAGATGAACAAGGGCATTCAGGCAAGGGCAGATCTTTCAACCTTACTCATATGATTAAACCTCTCACATCAGAATCATATGCAGTTCCAGAAAAACTTAAAATTGACAGAAGATGTGGGACTGGGTTCCAAGTCAGAGGCTTCAGCCCCCACCCAGCCCTCTGTGCAAGGTATCATGCCTGAAAGTGAAGAAACAAATAGTTGCAATTCACTCTGACTCAATTAGACTTACATATTATAAACTGGAAGTCAATCTCTCCCCAGATTATTGAGTACAAATGTGTATTATATAGTGGATGAGGTCAGGTGGTGTTGCTGTAGGGAGTAAGAGGAAACCACTTTCGTTTCTTTAAAACATAATGTGTATCAGGCTATCAGGTGAATGATAATTGATTTGATGTGTTCTGCTACCTTCTTTCCTTTTATAGTTGTAAAGGCAGGTTATTTGATTCTTACCTTGTCATGTGCATCCTTAGAATGGAGGTAATTATTTTTCATAGAATTTTGAAAAAAATATTTTTACTAGATCTTAACACAGCTCCACAAAAATGATATCACTTCTCAAGAATGTAAGCTATTTTACTTGGCATCTTTAGTGTTTCAAATTTCTCCACTCTCCCTCTCAATATCTCTCTGATTTTTTATCACTCTTGACTCTCTTTGCCTTGATATGCTGTGAAACTTTGATGCTTGTGGCAGGCATCTTCTAGTTCTAGTTTTATGGTTTCTTGTAAGCTTCTTTTCAACGGGTTTTCATGACAGTCACTCCTTATTGACCCTATTCACTCCTCCTGTGTCTTTCTCTTTATTCTTTTCACTCATTATCTCATTCCTATTTCTGGTTTAGAGATATACCATAAAGATGCAGGAATTTACTGTAATATTTTTCTTTCTGTTGCCCATCTTAAACTGGTATAAGATGGGCATCCATCTCAAATCTCTTCTTGGATGCCTTTCAATGTGCTTTTATCTAGTCAAAATGGATCCTCTTTTCTTTCCTCTGAAATAACCCTGAGCCTTTCTGTGTTTGTGGTATCACCATTCTCATCCTGCTTTTGTTCAGACTTGCAACTTCCAAATATCCTTTAGATTATATTTTGCCTGCCTAATATGAATCAACAGCCATGTTCATTTTCAGAACTACCCTCTGAAGTGCAATGTTCTTCCAGAGTCTGGAAAATTCCCTTCTGTACTGTTCTTCAAAAATTTATGCTTATTGACTAACTTATACTTGCTAGTGGAAACTGCTGGTATGCAACAAAAAAATCTGTCTACATAATAAAAGTGAACTTAAATCAAAAGACACCAAATACTTCTTTGGTTGACTAAATTATTGCACGTGTGAACATTTAGCAATTTTCTTCATGCAGTTTCAGAATGCTGTTTGATTTGGCGCGCATTTTGTTGAAAGTGGGGCTTGTTTGGCTTCTTTGTTGTCTTTTGCTTCCAAATTGCAGCAGAGCCTACCAGACATTCCAGACACAATTCTTGTACCTGAAACAAAGCTGATGACAGAGCATCATTAATTTTGTATGATTATCCGTTCAACTATTTTACCCTGGGGCAAATATGTGGCGACAGCCCGGGGGAATGGAGTTGCTGGAGTTGGAGGTGGCTGTGCCTGGGGCAGAGGAATTCACGGCTGATGTGATGAACCTGACAGGTGGAGCTGGAGGTGCTTACAGAGTTCTCTTCACCTCTATTTTAGTACATCCGTCATTGGCATGCTTGAACTTATGTGTTAGTGCTTGTGTGAAAGAGAGGAGAATAAAAGAGAACAGATCAGAAGTGTAAAACCAGCTGAAGGAGAAGATCCAGTGTTTTTCAGAGAAGGTGCTTGCTGCCAGAAAGTGACCTTGAACATCTTTGAAGTCTCTGCCTGCTGTTCAAGAATAGTGATGAAGCACAGGGTGTAAGCAATGGCTATTTTTGCACGAGTACTACACCTAAATCAAGTTGAACTAAAATGCGCATAGAATTTTGAGACCTTTTTTCTTTTGGTCACTGTTTTTGATTTTTGGAAAGAGGAATTTGTGTCCATTTGCTGCGGAGAGCCAACAAGCTTAGGTTTGATAACACAGTGTCTTAGCCATGGGGCTGCTCACAGAAGGGGGCAGTACTGGTCCTCTTAAAGGAAGTAATTAGACAGGAAGAAAATCTTTCCCACCAAGATTTTGCAGAGACTGTGGGCTCAAAAAGTCTTGGGGATGTGCTGCAAGGACAAACAAAATACTGGTACCCACTTAAGCGGCTTGTAGTTCAAGCCCAAACACACTATGGGGCTTGCTGAGATGGATGAAGTCTTTCAGGATGGAACAGCAAGCTATTGCCTGCACAGTACAAATTTATTCTTGGAAATAAAGTAAATGTTTCAACAAATATCTATGGATTCTCTAGTCTGCCATGCCAGGATTGCTAGCAAACAAAAGTAAAGGTTTTGGGGATATCTATCACCATGTTAAAAGCCTTCTGGTGCTAGCAGGGTCCTGACACCGAGCCTGTGACATTAGCAGAGGAGAATATTTTGCCCGGCAGCCAAGTGAGCAAGGGAGAACATCATTGATTACGATGCATAATGTACGATCTGTACATGACTGGTCTTGTGTGATACTCTGAAAAGAACTGCCCACACTTGTCACAGATTTCGTGAACACTGATAGCATCAACTCTGTTTGAACATGTGTTCAGCCGCCTCCATCTCTGCATGTTGAGACAATCAGTTTTCCAGGGCTGCAAAATCTTGCATGCATGTCTGTAGTGCTGTGACCATGAGATGTTATCACTCGTTGGTTTCCTGGCCAAAGCATGGTATACAACTATATGGTGATGAGTAATCCAGGTTTAATAGGAGTTGTCCTCTGCACTTCCTCTTTAGATTCAGGAATTCACCCAACAAACCAGGTAGTTGTGCTTTTTCTCCTTAACTCCTGATCATCTGCTCTAACTCTTTTCTTTGGTCAGAACTTGTGTTTTACTGGGATACAAAGTTTTCAAACTTCTTGCATGAGGCTAAGGAAACAGCAGTGGCTAAAATAAAAGAGATTTACAAATATGATAGATGCCTGCAGTGATAATAAAAGTTTCATTTAAACACATTTTAAAAGTAGGTGTAACAAAATGCTCTTTTATTTACTTGCCTTTAAGGTGTTGCTTCTTGGCGTCAGTTTATAGCACTATAGACCAGTTTATATGGTCTGAGTAGACCATAAAACTTTCTTCTTTTTGAAAGGAGTAAATTCAGACTATGGTGACCAGGATGCTCAGTTGTGTTACAACATAGAGATCCTCTTTTCTTTTCCCCAGAAAAGAATGGGTTTTGCCATTGCATTTGTATAGAGTAACTTCAAGGGCTTGCTTAGCGTTTTGAGGGATAATACCTGTGATGTCATGTTGTCAGAAATTGTCCTGGCAAATTGCAACTCCTGTCCCAGCATATACAGCACAGCTACTGAGAATGGGATGTGTCTAGAAACATGAAATCATTCATAACTGTTGTGAATTAAATTATCCTAAAAATGCTTAGTTATGTATTGTATTAAATTATACTAAATACAATTCATTTAATCTAGAACTGGCCTGCTGGTGCAGAGCCCAGTAATGAAATTATCCTCTGTTTAAGAAGATAGATTAAAAAGATAGATAGATAGATAGATAGATAGATAGATAGATAGATAGATAGATGATGGATAGATAAATAGATAGATAATTTGTTCATACATATATATAGAAGTATATATGTACTTAAAAATGCCAGCTGTTTGAATCTGAGAGTTGTAACATACTTGCTTGTTAATGCATTTTTTCCCAGCTACTTTCAGAAGATTCTCATGGGTCCTAGGACCACAGGAGGCATTGCTATAGCAATTTAAAAATGTGCTCTCTAGCCAGAAGAATCAGTTGTATGAAGTCAAGAGTAAAGTAAGAGGTAATCCATCTATCTGGAGAGAAGCTGGTCTTTTTCACTGACCATAAACAAAACGTCATTCTCAGAGTTCATGTAAATCTCATCTTAATCATCCTTTTAGCTCATTTTAGGAGCTAGCAACAATTACCCACCATTCTGTCAACCAGCAGCTTACTGCTTATCTCTGCAAACATAGGGCTTTACATCTCTGAAAAGACAGTAATTTTCTGTGTCCTTGTTTGCCTACTGCTAAATTTAATGGAAGTTTAAGGAAAACATATTCTGAATGAGGAATTAAAGAATTTTACATGGATTGTAAGACCAATGACATTGGATAAGACAGTGTTATTAGAGCTTTGTATTGTATCAGTGCATACTTTGATATAAATGCCCCAAAAGATGTCTAAAGAATCGCAGCAGAAATGGAGGTGGGAAATATAAACTTAAGGGAATGAAACATGCAGAATAAAAGCATATGTGAGAAGCATACATGCTTCTCAAACATGACAGGGTGAAGAAAAAAGGCCTATGGCTTCTAAAGCTTGTCAAGTGGTACTAGCATTAACAACATTACAATAAATAATACTAGTAAATAATAAATACAATAATTAGAATAAAGAATATTTTGCTTAGAAAAGAAAGATAAGTTTCATGTTTCTAAATCTGCTAAAACACTTTTCTCGTATTTGTTTATGATATATGTCTATTTGTGTATGTTTGTTGGTCATCCTTTTAAACCATTAATGCATATACAAAAGATTCCCTTGGTTAGACTGGTAGTATGCTGCTAAGGGAGCAAAAAGTTTTGATACATGCTGAACTTTATGGCCTCCAAACTTCTCCTAAAATTTAATGGGAATACTCTTACTTTTTAATTTCGATTGTTGTTGTGTTAGATTGTGTCTGAAATAGTTTAGCTGTTTTGCAATCAAAAGGAATCTTTCATTAACTTCAGATATTTAATTTTTGTTTCCAAATCCAGACTCTGCAGGTGTGTATGTTCTCAGAAATCCACAATGAGGGGGATAAAGAACACTTGAAAACACCTAAAACTGTCTGGGATATGAAATACTGCAATAGTATATTTAGGTTGACTGAAGCTTTGATTAGCAGTAGGATCATTAGTGAAGCATCTTGATTTTGCTCTTCTACCACTGATTTGAAACTTTTCATGCATTATTTCATGTTTCTTCATCTTGTAAATGAAATTGAACAGACTTAATACTGTAATGTCGCTGATCTTGAGGAGATGTTATCAGGGTCTGCAGACCATTATTCCTCTTCCCATATCAAATACGTAAACTCCATCATAAAAAACCACTGTTTGGAAATAACAGTATTTGTATTGCTGCGCAAAGGTTTGGAATCTCTCTCAAAAGGGAGAAATGACAGCCACCTGTAGTAGTAACTTTCAGAAGTCTGGTACCTCATGTCTTGTTGAGGACCCCCTCAAATTTTATTACTCAAAATAAGGATTCAGTAATACGTGTGTTTGTGTATGTGTGTGATGTTTGGTTGCTGATGGTCCTCCCCCTGTCATCAGAAGATTATTAGAATTACTATGATTATTTCTGTAAAGGATCCTGAAACTAACTGCTTGGCTGACTTTCTGTAGCCTCATGATTTGGAGCTAGTGAGGTGATTCAGAAATACATGTTTTGGGCTCAACCTTCCATTTGCTGTAATTTTGAAAAATTTTCAGTAGCCTGTGGAGAAATTCTCTTGGCCAGCATAGTTTCCTGATCAAAATGTTGAGACCTTACCCTATTTTCTAGCTCACCATATTCTACTCATTCTACTCTACTATTCTACTCTGTCTTCTTTTAAGTGTGTGGGTTTTGCATTTTGTTTTGTAGAGTTTTTGGTACATTGTTTTTTTTTTGTTGTTGTTGTTGTTGTTTGTTTTGCTTTCATTTCTGTTGGGTTTCTGTGTGTGTGTAAAGTGTATTTAGAAACTAGAATAATGCTTTTTTGCTATGTGGACTTGCTTTTGAAGCAGTTTATTTCTGCCAAACAAGGTAGTTGAGGTCATCTGCAGTTTGAATGAGAAGAAATACCATTTGACACCACTGACTATTTCAGTTAGATTTTAATTATTTAGCTTTCTAACTTCAAATAAATTTTTGGACTTGTTGCAAAAAAACTGAGAAAACTAAATGAGAAAATGTCAAGATAGAACTTCTTCATTTTTTGAAAACAGTATTGATACTACATTTGCCCAGTTAAGACTAGCAGTGATACTAAACTGTTAGCTTTATACTTGCTATAAACTAAAGAAAGCCTTTTAAGTTTACAAGGATAGCACTGTTCTATTCTGTTTTACGGAGGCAGGAGAAAAACAAAGAAACTAGATTTTTACCAGGCTAAAATACTGACTTCAGGCAAATAATTTTCAACTTCTAGCATTTATAAACGATGGTGTTGTATGGTAAAAATACATACATGAAAGACCTCTCTGTTTCCTCTGAGACAGCTACATGAACCATCTCAAAAGACTGCACTGTGGTTGTGTGGCAAAATGTAAGAATACTTGAGATATTTTTCTCTCAGCCTTGTTTTTGTAATTGATTGATAGGTTGACAGATCATGTTTTCAGACCCCTTGCTAGTTTTTCAACAAACTTAGACTTGGTTTTGATTTTTAGTTCTACTCAAGTAGACTACTGTTTAGACTGTTCTGATGTTGAGATGTTTAATCTGAGATTTTTAAGGAAGCTAGTACTATTTACCAGGTAGTTAGCAATACTTCATGGCAAACATGTTAAAATCACTTGGAGCAGCCCATTGTAGTCATGTAATTAATCTTTTGTCAGTTTTAGTGTGGTCAGATTTCTACTTTTATGGAGCAGTTTCATGTTTATGGTTAGTGTTTTCTGCTATGAGCAATACCTGCTAGTCCAGGTTTTGACACTGGTGTATATGTTGACTATTTCCTTTCTGAAATAAAGAAATAGAAACAGCTCATTAAGAATCTGCTTTCTGCTTGTGAAAAAAAGTTGGCAATAGTAGGTCAGTAATGAAATCTTCAGTGGGTGCAGACAAATGGCATGAATTGAAAATTCGCTTCTATGACTACAATGAAAGTTTTTGCAATTTACTATCAATATGAAAACATAATTTAAAATAGCTTATATTGGGATTTTCTGACACCAGTTGTGAGATTCTTTTAAAATATTGGTTCTAAAATAGTGTGACTTTTATAGTATCAGATAGTAGTGGTAGTACATATGGGCAAAAAGACTGCATTGTACTGGGGTTTTGGGGAACATGTTTTTTTTGTTAGTTGCCGGACAAGTAATTGAAATTCGCCAGCCAGGTGATTTCTGTGCTTTCACTTTAGAGCATAGCCTTATTCAGTGAATTTTGCATTCAGAATTTTTCTACCTGTATTCTTTAGAATATAGATAAGAACTTGGATTTTGGAGAGCAAGGCTGGTATTTTAGTTCTTTTGGCTATTAATGCTAATATAATCAAAGCAAGATTAAAATAAACTCTTAAATCAAGAAACCATCTTTCTTTTGGTTATCTGATTTATGCTTCTAAGTGATTCTCTGTTCTTCACAGTCTAGTTTATTTCCAAGGCATTGAAATTTACTCCAGGGAATTTTTGTTGCAACGTTACTGCTTTAACAAATAACAAAATCAGGGAACTGTCCAAATGTACTAAAATTTATATGTCTGTTCTAATAAAGATAAGCTGAAATCTGCAAAAATATTTTAGTATTTGTTTTCTAAATTATTATAATTAATAATAACTGGTATTAGTTTGATATTATATTAGAATGTATCAGTAAAACATGATTTTACAAAGTTAAAGGAGCAGCCTTTGGAATTTTACAGATAATGGTATTGTTTCGTGCTCTCTGTATTCATATGACTTTTTCAAAATTTAGAAGTACTTTGCAATTTTAGGTTGCTTTATTTTTGTGCCAGTTTAGAGATAAGAATGAATTTTTGCTTCTTAGAGACCTTCAATATCCATGGTCCATGATCTGAATAATGACCTGTATAGAATGAAAGAGAAGTGTAAAACTTTGCTGCCATACCAGACATTTCAAGTGAGACTTACCTCTCACTTTTATCCAAAGGGTAGTGATACCTATTTCTTACAATAGCTCTAATTGATAAAGTTAAGCAAATTTTTCCTCTTTCCAGGTAGGAAGATAATATTTCCATGACCTTAGGTCACTTGTGTGGTTTTGGAGTCCTTTCCTGGCTTAGTTGCAAAGAAAATATTTATTAAAAAAAGGAACGTGTCTAAGTAGTTTTGTTCACTGACTAGAGAACCTATGTGCTTTCACACTCACCTGTAGGAAGAAGTATACAAAACAATTCAGAAGAATTGTAAGCATTAAATAAACTGGGATTACAGCTGTTATTAAGTGGAGGTTTTTCAGAGTTTCATAAGCAATATATTTATTAATTATCATAAAAATATATTAATCTATTATATAAGAAATAAGTAATTGCATATCCACCTTACACTTTTACAGTAATAACATTTGTTGAATAATTGCTATATATAAAGTAAACAACACATAGATTTATGCACACATGATTTCAATTTTTTGAAATCTGCTGTCATGTCACTTTCATGCTGATAAAAATTCAGCAGATTGTTTAGATTCTTTGAGAACATGGTGGAAGCACTCTGGAGAATGCTCCAGAAAGAATTGCTAACAAAAGCAGCTGCATTGAGTAAGAGGTAGTATTTACCAGATTCAGTCACTGCACTTTTCCTTGTTTGAAAGACATATAATATATCTTCTAAATTTAGCTTTAAATCTGGTTTGTTTGTTTTTTTTAAATCATGTCAGGCTTAGGAAGTGAATATTTTGAACTGAAAATAGTTTCTGTGAGACAAGGGCGAGCTCTGTCAGCAGAGCAAACTGCATTATGGTCTGTCATTCACACTTCAAGTAATTGAATAATAAAACAGTGATTTTACTCTGACTGTTGATGTAAAAGGTTTTGACTCTGATACAAGTGTCTTCCCTGATTTTTTTTTTAAATTGTATTCTGATGATTTATACATCTATACATCTGTAGAAATACACCTGTGCAACTAGATGTATCTCGGTGCAAAAATACAGATTAACTACACACATATTCTAGGCATTACAAAAAATTTGATTTGGTGTGTGATTCAAAAGAGACATGCTGAAATCACCTTAAGGAAAAAAAAAATGAAGCTTCCTTTTTAGTTCACGGTTTATTAGAAGAGCAGTTCAGTTGGTGTGTGTGCACCGTAACAGGAGAAGGTTTTGCTAATTGGTATATTTTTTGCCTAGTGAAAGGTCTTAAAGAGTGTCAGGGAAAAGAAAAATGAGTCATTCAAATAGGTTCTGGTGTCAGTAGTCTGATAATTAGACAGTCTGATAATTCCTGCTTCTTGCAGATGTGTTGTGTATAGATAAGTGTGATGAAGACTGACATCCTGTTGTAAAGTGGATATCCAGTGTTTTCAAGATGTGGAAGTAAGAATTCTCTTAGAGATCCATTTTCAAAGGAAGTTTATTAGTGTTGTAGTGCTCAGTAGAATATCCCCATGGCCTTTCTTAAAGGTGAATTTTTGTTGTTTTTTTTTTTTTATTTTATTTTTTTAAATTAATATAAAGATCACTTACAAATTTAGAGAACCATCCTTTGAGGCAGTAGAGGGATCAGCCCATTTGCCTCAGCTGCTTAAATTAAATACGAAGATTTGTTTAAATGTTTACTGACCTTTCTGTAACTAAGTGTTATAATGGGTGTCTTAGATTCAGTTAGGATTAGGGTCCAGTATTGTGTCTGTGATACTGAGTCAGGAAAGAACCCTTTTCAGGAGTATTTATGCATACAGAGTTTACTCATGATTACAGACCCATTAGTAAGCCATAATTCACTTCCATGGATACCTGTAAAGTAGATAGCATAGGAGTAGATACAGTTGTATGTGTGCAGTTGGATATTCCTACAGAAAAGTAGCATAATCTTTCTGTGTGCTCGTATTCTACTCTCTTATATAGGTGTTATCTCCAAGATATATTCACAGAGCTCCAGCCTCTATTTTCTAAAATAAATTTTCAAGTGTGCCTAATTTCTGAGGGATTTCAGTGTTTAAGTCTTCTTGCATCTCACTGTGAGGAAAAGGCAGGAAGGGGGGCTGAGGGTGACAGCAGTGATAAGTTAGAAGTCTGCTTAAGAGAAAACAAAATATGAAGAAGAGCAGTGTGTCAGTGCATCATTTTTTTATTACACTTCTGTAATTAAACTGTAGCAGAGCATTGAAAAAATGATAGAATTATTTAAGACATTTAAATAATATCAAAAAATGGGAATATGAGTAATAATATAAAATAGCTATAAATCTGTGTGAGAGTCAGAACTGCAGAAATTATTGTAATTGATTTGATTATGATACTTCGCTTTAAAGTTTAATGAGTTTTGAATGAAATTCCACATTTTTACATTTGTCAATTCTGAGCAGTGATCTGGTTTAGCATTATACATACTGATCTTAAGTGTGCTGGATACCAAATTCAGTGCCAAATCAGATGACTGCTTTGGCTGTTGTGTAGATGTGTTTGTTCAAGATCTCAACTATAGAAATAAACGCCACTTTACTGATAAAAATGAAAAAAAATTGATGGTGGATTATAGGAACAAATGAATGACTCCAACACATTCCAGTACCTTTCCGAATCCACAGATAAGATGTAAAACAAACTCTATGTAGATAAATTCAAGCCATCTTCCAAAATTGTAACTTTTGGTACCTTAATAAATAAGTGTACATCTTTGCCCTAGATTCCAAGTAGTCTCTGAGACAAAGACTGGTGGAAGTTTGGTCTGAAAATTTGGATGTTCCATTACAACATTTCAAATAAAATTGTTTGATGTGGAAGTGTCCATGTGGCTGTACAGTGGTTGTGACATGACTAAATTAATGTATCACTGCTGCTTATTTTCTGACCTAAACATTATGCCTAAATATTAAAAGGAAAAAAAAAAAAAAAAAAAAAAAAAAGAGGTGCATTGGTTAAAATGCAAAAGTA
>JAODKT010001765.1:455522-489036 GCA_027576195.1 Cossypha heuglini | reverse complement strand
TTTTAATTTATTTTATTTTATTTTATTTTATTTTATTTTATTTTATTTTATTTCTAAAATTTGCCCCCAGGTATGTATTTCCTGTAACTGTCTTGGAGCAGGAGCCATCTTATGAGTACCGTGATAGCACCTAGAAGATTATTTTTGCTACTAAAGTAAACAGACTGCAGGGAAGCATTTTGGTGTTCAGATGTTTCATTCACCCAGTTGATCCTTTTGAGGATAATTGGTGCACATGTCTGTGCCCTGGTACTATCATGTGCTGTGCTCCTGCTGAGGAGAATTCTTTTTTGTCTGTATTGAACACTCTGGTGAGCTGCACATCTGCACCTTTACTGATCCTATTAATAGATACCACTAATCAGGGAAAATCTATCCTCTTACTTACTGGTGTGTTACTGTTAGTTGTATTACCTAGTTTCATAGACAGCTCTTTTAAAGATATTGGAAGAGTAATTTTTAATTATTTAATACATCAGTCATACAGCACTTAGCCTAAAATAATAACAGCTTTTAGTAAAGTTTCTTAAAGAGAAATTTTTTCCGAAGAACCGTTGACCTCTCTGTAGATATTGTGATCTTCTGCCGACGAGAAACCCCATCTTTCTGTCCTGGTGCAGTGTGAATGTTGTGATAGGGGCTGCTAAGAGGGTACCTCACCCAGCATTTATTCTGCAAGGCAAGTATTGGTCTTGTGATGACAAGGTTAGTGTAACCTGGTGCTGCAAATGCTGTTTGTGTTTTCACTGTCTTTGGTACCACACTCAGGAGGTAACAAACCATCATCAGGAGGAAACAGAAAAGGAAAGGAACTTAATTTAATTTTAAGAATTAATAATGCTTTAGATGAGTCTTTCACTGTGGAATTACTAAGGTAGCTTGATGGAGAAGCTGATAGTTGTCTCGAAAATTTCATTTAGTCCTTTTAAGGAATTACATCTTCCTGTTCACAAATAAGCCAACAGACCTGCGTGATACGATATCAATGTTGGTACAGTTATCAGGGTCTGAATTAGCAGGGTCTTTGTTTTCCTTGTGGATAAAACTAAGGCAGGCTTTTGTGGAGAATCTTGATAGCAGCTGAATGTGTCTTGCCTTTCTTCTCTCCATCTTACCACACCGTCCATCACCTGCATGCCGCCGTTAACAGTGTATCTTCAACTTGAAAGAACAATTCAATCACCATCTTTGTTCTAGTGCTTGTGTTTCCTTGAGCTAAAATACTAGAAGTTTGCTTGAAGGCCTAAGCAGGTAAAGAGGAAGAACAAACAACAGGCAAAGTCTTCTGGAAACCTTGGTGTATTTACCAGGTTAGCTAAAAGTCATGAGTCTCAGAAACATGAAAGAAGGGGAATACTGAGGACTTTAATTTTATGACCTGAGTGATAATGAATATTACCTTCAAAGCAGACACAATGAGTGCAGTATTCCCAAGTGGCTGCATGTGCATTTAGAATGAGAGAATGGAATGAGGTTTCACTAAAAAAAAAACAAAAGGGAAAAAAAAAGCTCTTTTTTTCTTTTCAACCTTTGCCAGGTTTTGTGATACATCCCTTCATTTGCAGACAGCTTGTAGAGGATAAGTGCATATTCACATATCAGGATTATAAAGTTTTTAAAATTCCTCTTTTCCTCAAGCAGACAGTAATATTTTTCCTGTTAGCCACCACATTTAACATTTTGATGGGAATGCTTGAAATGTATGAAAATAATGTGCCCCAGTGCCCCATTTAAAAACTGTTGTGTGAAACAAGTACCATTTTTTCCCCTTCTCTGTTCCCCTTATTAATTATCAGTATTGTTTCCTCTCTGCTTCCGCCCCTGAAAGGACTAAGGGAGTACTTAGTACCCACCACATTTCTCTGTTCACCTTCACACATCAGCTAGTGTGGTTGTGTCTAATGAAAAGATAGTTTTGTTCTTAAGTGAGCTGCCTTTAGAGATAGTCAGGGCTCCCCTGTAACTCCTGCATTCCAGAAGAAGCAAAATGAAAACTACCTCTTCTATGGAAGTAAATTTCATACATTTCCATCTTTGTGATAGTATTGGAATCATTACACAGCAGTTGGCTCTGATATGCTTGCACAGACACAAATTGAGTCCGACAGGACTGGTGTCTCATGGACTTTGCTGTCATTTGAAATGCTGGCATGAAGATGGTAGTGATGAAAGGGGAAAGCTGGTGCCTTTAGCATTTTGCCTATGAAGATTTCTAAGGCTTGTATTTTTTGGTAGCAGTAGCTGATTCAAAAGATAATTTTACGAAAGAGATTCATAACATAGCATAGATTTCTACCAGCTGCTCATATCTTTTCTTCCTTGAGTAAATTCTTTTGAGCATTCCCCTGTAGTGAAAATGAACTCTTTATGCCACCCACAAAACTGTAAGATCTATTTAGTGGAATAATAATTAGTATACTTTTCTCTCTGCCCTCTTGGTTTTCATCTGTACTGCATGGAAGCCACTTGTGTGGTAATGAAGAAGGTAGAATCAAACTTAACAAATCTTGTATGTTACAGATTCTTCAGAAAGTATAATTGCATTTCACGTTATTTTAGTGCCAACGTCATGCTCTTTAGGGATATCTCTAGTATTTCCTGTCCGAGGGGGAAAATATTTTTATATTCCTTAATTTCTGTTAGTGTAGCATATTTGGACAAGGATAAGACAACTGTTCTTTCAAGTCAGGTACTTGCCCTGTATTTCTACCAGTGTATCTTTTTCAATTACACATTGTAATAAATGAGATGGATTGAATTGAGATCTCAGCCCTTTATTCAATGCCAGATTTCTGTTTTTCTATTAGGCATAATTCAGATATGTACAGGAAATCACGACAAGAATTTTAACCTTTGAAAGTTGCTGAACCATACAATATGTTAATAATATGTTCTGAAGTAGATTTTTTTTTTTTTGCGGTGTTATTCTTACCAGATGCCAGGACATCAACTCCCTTTTTACATGCGGATTTGTTGAGGATATCTAAGCTGCTTTGATTACCTTCTTGCAACATGAGTTCCAGTGATGTCTTAAACCTCATCAATAATACTAGTTTCTTTGGTTCATAACATGCTATTGTTCTAAGTAAAGATGCAGGATATGACAGTTATTTGATTATGTGGTAAAGGTACACTAATGTGTTGTAACAGTGCTAGCATATACTTGTGTCTTGGATCTTCTTGTATATACCAGTAGCATGAAATTAATTATGTTTCTTTCCCTTTCTGCCTTACCGTTTTGTCTTCTAAAATGGTTTTGCCTCAAATTGTGAGTGCGTCAAAAGAAAAGAAAAACTCTGTCCTGTTTTTGCTAATTGTATTTTTATCTTTTCACAGGCTCTGAAAATACTTCCTCTGAAATTTCAGGCTGGACAGACTCGCTGTGGCTTCTAAGCCCGTGAGAACAAGGCTGCCAAAGCATGCTGGTGCCAACCTGTCGGATGATGCACGTTGTCAGGCCAGTGGTGGTGCTCCTGTGCTTGCTATTCTATGCTGATGCTGAAAGTAAGTTTATTACTCCTTTATGCTTAGGCCTTGGCCATCATGCATAGTTTTGTTTTCAGCTGGTGATTACTAAAAGTCTCGGAATGAGTTTCCATTTGAGGGACTCTTCAAAAACTTCAAGGTCCTTGCTAGATCACAACTATTATTTTAAAAGGATTGTTTATGCAACTTCCTTACTCTTCTTCTTCTTAATGCCCATTTTCTTAACCATGGAGTCGTTCATGCTAACATGGTGGAGACACAAAATTACACAGTCAAAACAAAGACTAACTTTGCTTACCAGACATTGGTCAAATACCTTAAAGACATCTGCCATTCTTTGAATATTTCTGTCCTAATTTTGATTTTAAAAAATACATCCCACTCCCAATTAATATTCAGTCCAATTAAAATTCCTGTCCCTTTGTAAGTGCTGCAACAGCTGTTCTAATGTATTATTTCTGACAGCTGTCGCGGAGTACAGTATCCAAACAAATCAAGCAGAACTGAGAACTTAGTGACTGGCCTAGACATGTGACAATTCAGTGAGAAAAGGCACCTATGTTTACTTGTACTGAGGGGAAGCTGCTGGAGTTTGGTCAATTAGGTTATCTATTAATGGGAAGATAATATCTTCTTTTTAATTAGGAAATCATTAGGTCTGCCTTGTTTACATGTGTTCCTTCTCCCAGCTGTCCTTTGGCTTCTTGCAGAAGTAATGTGCAAATGAGAAAAGCCATTTGCCTTCCACCTGTTGAACTGCAGGTTTACTGCAAGCTGACTGTTAACTCTGGCTCCAAGCTGATTGCTAACATTCACTTCATTGAGGGATATCTTCCTACTTTTCTACTAGTTCCTGATTCTATGCCGACACATGACCAATCAATAACTTTGTTTCAGCCCTATCTTTAGAAGACTTCTTTGGTTTTTTACACCTCTGTTAAATTAAGTAGACACAGAGGGTGATAGAACCAGCTTTAGTAAGGCTGGGTGAATCAGTTCTCAGTGCATGCATACAGAAGAACTCCTTATCACCCCACTTATCACCTGCACTCCAGGTATACAGAGTCACAGCAGTAAAAGAGATACAAAAATTTTTCAGTTTCATGCATAATAACCTTTCCTTCTTTTAAGTGCAGCTATGTGAAAGTGAAGTAAATGGAGGAAAAAAAGGACAAAACATACATGTTGTGTACTGACAGCTGAGATTCTTTGGCCCTTTTCCAGTTAGATAATGACCAGCTGGGATGATTGTGTCTAAGGTGAAGCCAAGGACATTTTAACACTTTAGCCAGCAAGTAATTAGTTGGGAAGTGGGCCCATATGTTGGACAGTTTTGCAGTTGTAGTATTCTGCCTATTTTAAAAGTTGTAGGATGCACAAAGATCAGCTTTTTGTGACAGTTTCTCTCAAAATGAGATTATAATTCTAAAGTATTTAATATGAACCATCTTTTAAGTTGTTAAGTTAAATAATTGTATACATATATACAAATGGTGTACGTTACATGTTATTAATTAAATTGCCTGTCTTATGTATGTTCATGTGACTCCGCTTAATACTGCATTTGTAGTGTGAGTGTTAAATTAATATTCTTCTATTTTACCAATTTCTTTGAGGGTCACGGTATAGTCACATTTTCATCTTACACACAATACCTTATTTGGGAGACACACTGAATCCCCACAGACATAGTTATTGTATGTCCTGGGTGAGATAGGTCTGCATTCTTGAGCTTTCTGTATGCAGACACACACAAAGGTATGTCTTTGTCCAGAATTAGCCTTCCTCACTTGAAGAAAAGTTCCTGCTGTGCTGGAGTTGCTCTGCTCTTGCACATGCTCTTGTTCCTGTTTTGTCTTACTCTTTCTAGAAGGGTCCCAGACCCTACTTTGACCTAGTGCTTTTCTTGAAATTCTTCACAAAGGGTGGCAGGACTATGTTACTTCATTTTAATGGGAAGAGGACATAGAAGGTGAGACAAGGGGAACAAAAAAATTTGACATTTTTTCTGTTACCCTGTAAAGGCCGTGCTTTCCTTTTTTTTTCCATTTTTCTCCTGTTGCTAACATCAAGGCACTGCAGAAGAGAAGGTGTGGCTAAACATTGACACTGCATTGTATACTTTCTAGAGTAGTAGCACATGGGTAAGGATCTCATGCTCTTCCAGTCTCACTGTCAAATCACTGTGAGGGGGATGCAAGTAGCAAGCCATGTTGATGCTACTGAACAGGTTTCCAGTGGTAGTCCTTAGTGCTTTCCAGTTTACATACAGTTGAGAGAGGAAGGAAATGAGATACCTTTGTTTCTCTCCATCATTGTGAAAGACCTCACACTCTGAAATGTGTTGGTGTGGGCCGATAAACGTACTGTGTCAACAAGTATGTGTGCAAACTAGATTTGATTCTTACTCTTAATCCAGAAACTAAATTTATGCTTGACTGAGAAAAGTAAAATTGAAAAGTGGCAAAACTACCTTTGCTGTTTTACCTTTTGATGTTAGTAATATGATGTGATACTTGTAAATACAAGAAGTGCAAAATCTCAAAAATTATGAGTATATTTTTAGATTTCTTCCTTTATGTTTGGTATTTGTAGGTTCAGTGCACACTAGTCTATATTGGGGAACAGTAATCTGCTAGTCTGCAGTGTTTTTCATTGGATGGGCTGTTCTCAGTGGTGTAGATTGCAATGCTTCACCATATCTACTGAGATATTAGTAATATAGCTTTGTTTGTCGTAACAAAAGTACTGGGTTTTTTTGTTTTTATTTAAATGGACTGACAGAACAGTAACTATCCAGAAGCTTTATGCAGGTTCATCCGTTTAATAACAAGATGCATATATGTTTCAGAGACTCCTAAATAACATACTTCTTCAAAAACTATCAAATATGGTACATTATTATGTGTTTCTGACCTTGCCAAGGGTAATTGGGCTCAACTTAATTACTGAGATCAATGAAATACAGGAAATATAAAATCTTTCTAAAAGTGTTATTCCTGGTGTTTCCTAGTATTCCAGTTTTTGAAAAATAAAGAGTTTAATTTATATTAGTAGAATCAAATATTTTTCTGCAGATACTCTGCATCCTGCTCTTTAGTAATTGAGTTGATTCTTGTGTGTCCTGTTCCTTTTCCACACTGAGAAAGGCCTGACCACCAGCGTTTCAAAATTCCCTGCTGCATTCGAGTAACTTTGTCTGTTTAGTGCTCTTCCTTCATTCTTGGTTACATGGCTTCTGCTCTGGCATTTTTCTTTTGTTAGTTCTTTGGAGGTGCTGTTTTAGAAGAGAAGCAACAATTGTCTTCCTTCAGCAGAAGTGTTTGCAGCTCACTGTAAAAAGTGAAAGAGAGATACTAAAAACAATGCATTTTTTGTATATTGTTTCTATTCCCGATTGTTTGAAATGTAAAAAACGCTTAGCTTGTTCTCTGGCTTCTAATGCATATTATGACAATTACCATCATGCAAGTAACCACTGTACCATCATACCATCATCTCTAGGCCAGAATCAGTTCTGACAGGACAGTGATTACTGATAACAGATGCTGGGATAATTGAGACAAATTCTTGTTTAATAGGATGTAAAGACAGTAATTCAGTATTGGTGAAACCATTTTTCCCTCTCTATTTTTTTTTTCACTTTTTAAAAAAAATTTGCTTTTTAGGGAAGATGTGTGTTTTTCCCTGTTAATACCACTCTTTCTCTTTAAAAACTTTTTATGTTCTTTGACTAGCTGAAACACATTCATGCAGTCCATACTGATTCTTTTTCTCTCTAAGCACTTGTCTGTATCAATAAACTATCCAACAGATCTTTCAAAGTAACTAAATTACAGGAAGCAGTCATGTTATAGTATGTCTTATGAGTGGACATGCATGGTTCATGGTAAAAACCCCCACTGTTCCAGAGTAAGTTCATAAACTCTATATGCAGTGAAGCCCAGTCTGGAAATTGTTTACTTTTTTGTACGCATGCCTTTGGTAATTAGGACTGAATTTTTTTTCAGAGTAAATTAGATTTATATTCAAATTCTGACATCTTTGAACAAGTAATTTCAATTAATTGCTTTTAAGTATGGGCAGTGACAAGAAAAATTTAAATTCTTTCTGTTCTTTATTGGTAATTTTTTACAGCATCATTTGTCTTTATATTAGTGCTGATAGCATGCACTGTGTGTAAGATCCAGCCCTTTGGTTATATTGCTCTTTTTTTTTTAATGATAGTGATTATTAAAATCATTATTTTAATAATAATGATGTTTTTTAATAAAGTTATTTAAGAGAGTTGAATTATAGGCTGGGAATCTTCTTTTTTGGGGGGGTAAACCTTCCTATTTTCTTTTATATTTCTTTTCTTGTTGTTTTTCAGGAATTTTGATTTGCTCTTTTCAGTTGAATCCTAGGACATTTTTCAATTGATTTGATGAAAATTAATATATACTGTTGCAAGAATTATTTTATATTGGACTTGTTAAATATGATATTACATATGTCATGTAAATCACCTATCCGTTAAAGTTTCAGTTTTAGGGAAAAGTGGGACAGTTAGTCATACCAAACCATTCTAGATGCATTCATTTTGCTCTGCAGCGAAGTGAAGTCTTTGGAATAAATGTGATAGTTGAGATTAAGAGTCAGGGAAAATGAAAATATTATGCGATCATTCCAAACATACTGACTTAGCTGCAGAAACGACAGGTAATAAAGCTCTTTGCATGAGCCAGGATTTATCTAACCCTTATTTTTCAAATCCTTACATTCATGCAAATTTGAATAATTTAGTTCCAGCAGTAGCCATAACTACCATCATATCTGTTTAACCTTGTGTAAATTATCAAGTATTAACAGCAAAATTGTGAGCTGCTTGAGGAATAAAATTTTTCAGTTTAATTTATTTTTAAGAGTGTGTTTTGGTTATCTCTAAATCCGTACGTAAGAAAACATTTTGAAATGTAATACGAATAAAAGGTTTGTGTGTATTTTGTAAAGTGTAGATTCAGAATGAAATCATCAGGGTTTTGAACTTCAGAACAAATTGAAGAAAATTGCAGAATGGTTCTTCTGAATATTTTTCTGTCTCCATCTCTGCTGGTCTGAAGCTTGTTGCTGTGTCTCTTTCAGAGCTGTTGTTACTTCAGGTAGTTGTAAGCCCGTAGCTCCCTAAAGCAGAGCACTGAGCAGATCTCTGCTGCAAGCCTGGGAATTTGAGCAGCATTGAGCCCTGGCAACTTTGCCTGTGTCTGACTGTAGAGGCAGAGAACTTGCCCAAGTAAAAAAAGCCTTTATCTTTTGAATTTTTTTGAGCATGTATAAAACCAGAGTCAGAAAATCCAGGGTCTCCAGTCTTCCCAGGCACCCAAAAATCTAGACATGGGAACTGTATTTTAATGGCCTTACAGAGTTGGACAAACTTACATTATTTAGATTAATGTTATCTGTTAACAGCAAGTGTTTTTGGAGAAACTACAGTATGGGTAGTTATCTCACTGTATGTAATTCCCTGCAGCATCAGTAATGACCACTGGCAGATAAAGGAATGTGAGTCATTAATATTCCTGTGTCAGAATTGGCAGTGAATTTCAGCGTGTCTGCTAGATTGCTTAAGAACATGTCTGCATACTTCAAAAGTTTACTAGAGGTACACATCATAATCTCAGTATAGGAAGGCTCTCAGGGAAAAAGGAAGAAGAGGCTGTGGTACAGAAATTTTAGATTTTTTTTTTTTTTTTAGGTTATATTCACACAGACCAACAACTGCTGTGGTGTTTTGCAGTATTTTTACCCCCTATCTGAAGCTTAACCCTCACTGGCTGGAATGGAGATAAAATGTTGAGTAGCAGCATCTGTTTCAGTAGTAAATTTCTGACATCTTTAGAAAATTATAAATATCTGAATGTGTACAGAAAGGTCACCATTTACTTTTGTCCACCTTATCTTTCAGTAAACTTGCTCTCGTCAAAATAACATATGTATAGGATGATTCTTGCTTAAGCAGTGTCTGCTTGAAGCCATATTTGTTCAAAATAATCAGGCAAATATTTTTTAATTTAATCCTTTCAAATTCTTGTGAATATGCCCAATGTTCTAAACAAATTTTTGATGGTACAAATTTGAAAATTGGTAATTTATTTTGACTGCTTCTTTCTAAAGGAAGTTATGTGGAAAATAAAGTTACACCTTGACTTTAAATTGCTATAAAATAGTTTCAAACATAAATTTGTGTACAGATTGTTACTGTAGCTTTCAGTGAATTACACAAAACTGTAAGGTACGTGTTACGAAAAAATTGAATGTGGAATTTTGTCTATTGATTACAAACTTGATGTTGTATAATTGAGGAGAATATATTGATAAAAGGCAATTAAAATGTGAAATTACTTATAAACATAAAATTGAAAATGTGTGGCATATGGTCATTTAGTTTACAAGAAATTCTGGGACATAATTGGAAGTGCTTTGGACATAGTCTTGCTGTGCAAAGTAGGGCAAAGAACAGAATTTCACAATGCATAACACATTTTAAAATTCCTACAAAACATAAATTCTGAGAGCTTTTCCCAAAAAGGCTGTTGTCAGGAAGAGAATTCAATAGAAGTTTAAATTTTTTTTCTTTTGGTATATAAATTCTTCGTCTATATGTCTTTGTGAAATCTAAATGGGTAGAGTTTTATTCTAGTTAATACTAAGGAACTGATTTCAAATTAACTTTTTAAAGCTTTCTGTGCTTTCTACTTCAGGACCAGTACATGGATGGAAGAAAGTTTCCACTGCTGCTGATTCCATTTTAGTGCATGCAGTTGTGAAGGAGGAGGCAGAAACAATAAGAGAAAGTGATAAGAAATTTATTTTGGCAGTGAGCATTAATTAGGTATGGGCATTTCTGGGAAAGTTCCACCTGTGTCATTTTTTTCATCCAAGAATATCACATACACTTCAATATGTAAAATAATTGTGGAGAATATGGGCAGGTGATGTCTGGATTGAAAAGAGAAATAGTCAGTTGGTCTCCTGTTATACTAAAAAAGCACACATTTTGCCAGCAACAGAGAGTGCATAGTATCTCTAAAAGTAAGGATTTTGAAAATAAACAAGGGGGTTTTTTGTGTGAAAAATGCTCTGTGTTAAGATGAGGTTGTAGGATCTAACATCTTTTGATTGAAAAACAAAGGCAGAGTGAATGTGAATAGAAGGCAAATTAACCCTACAGATAAGGGCATAGTGATACCAGTATTCATGCATTGAAGTTTGTCAGTGGTTGCTGACAAACTGGAGAAAATGCAAGGAGAAAAACAGTTTCAGGACTAGGAAAATACTTCTATCATCTTTGGCAATAAGTTTTTTTATAAAACTAAAGGCTTGTTTCAGCTGATGGGTACGTATTTTCTTCTTGGAATGTAGCAATTATAATAGACAGCTTTGCTCAATAAATTTGAGTTTAATGGTAATTAGTGGATGATTGTGGTCAATTACATTGTATCTATTGAAACAGTGTGCTTTAAATGTCAGTTTGCTACTATATATCTGAGTATTCTCAGATTCAGATTTGATGCATTTTATAGACAGTACACAAGGTGCTAGACTCACTACAGAAGTGATAAAGAGAATCCGTTTGCTTTTTTTTTTTTTTTTAAATGCAAAAAACGCCTAGTTTTAAGCCTATGATTAATTCTACCTGAGGAATAAGGAAGAGGAGGAAATCACTGGAACCTTAGTGCACCTGTATCTTGCATACTAGAATACAGTCTGATACACATTTCTCAAGAAAACACAACTGAGTTACACAAAATGCTTTCAGTGACAGCTGAAATAGTCCAGAGAATGGGACAGCTGCCATACGAGAAGAGGCTGAGGAGGCTGAGACTGAGTTTCAAGGAGACTTGGCAGAAGTGGGTTGTGGTGATTATGGCTAAGGTCTGCAAAATTACGGGGGCAGAGAAGAGAATGAAAACAGAATGGATATCGCCCTACTCAATAATAACAGAACTGTGGAGTTTGGGGATTTTGGTAGAAGAGTTATTAGGAGCAGGTAAAAAATGGAAGTTACTGCTTGCTTTTGTGGAGGCAGACAGTATTTATAGTCGTAAAGAACTTAAAAAAATCCATGTACAGAAGGTCCATAAAATAGTAGTAAAAGAACAAACAGGAATGTCATTGTTAATGTAGTTGTGCATATGAATGCATCTCAAAAATTGCCCAGGCTAATGTGCCCGTATATGGCATGTTCTCTTGACATGGAGACATGATAGCAGACAACAAGACTTAGTATGTCCTGATAAAGCATTTGCTGTAGTCTTACTCTCAGAAATACTTATGATTTCAACAGGCATTGTGCATTGTGTTCATTGACACTAACTTTTCTGGAAAATCTGTTCTGGAGATTCTTGTATCACACTATATCACAATTATATCACAGTTTAATACAATTGAAGATAGGACATGAAATTGGAGGCTTTGGCAAGCATTTAGGCAAATGCAGTTTATAGTTTTGGAAAATTACAACAGTAGTGTTACTGATAGCAGATCAGACCTATATGCCCGCTCTGTGTGTATGTGGTTTTGTGTATGTTGCTTTGAGGCAGGAGACAAAAGGATTAGTTATTTCATGGGATGTGTTACGAAGCTTTACAATTCACAGATGAAGTACATTAGTGGAGAACTCTAGTCACCTTTTTTCCTGTTTTATAAACTTTCATCTTCAGACATACTCTTAATGTGAAGAAGTGTAACATGTTCACTGACCTTTTTCAATATCTGTGGTCTCATGAAAGTGACTTAAAGGTTGTAGCATCTAAAGATGTACACATTCTAAAAACTGGAGGTAAACTGAATCTCAGAAAGATCCCACAACATCTTAGGAAGATGACACTGTATCTTAAGTCCAGATTTTGAAATAAAATTGATACAGATTCCCTTAAAATATTAACAGTATATAGATCCTTTTAAAATTAAATGTCTCAAGCAATTAGTTTAGATTACTTTAAAATAATTTGGCAATGCACTAATTAAAGATAAATTTATTACTAAAGACATTTGCTGAAATATTGAATTAACTAAACATGATTCTCTTGGATTGATTATTTGCATTCTACGTAGCAGCTCAGTGTTATTTTTTATCAAGAATTATAGACTTCTAAAAACATCACAGTGAAATGAAGAGCTTTGGAGACTCATGAGTGTGGATAATATGAGTATGTTAAAAATAGCTTTTGGATTTACATGAAAAATGTGAGAGATTTTCCTGTGGCAGAAAGTCTCTAGAAAACTTTCCTCCAGCTATACACCATTTGACAGCAGCTACCCACACAGAGCAGGAACTCATTTGGTGTCTTGAGAACCTTGTGACAATTCATGATTGATCTCAATTTAGGTAGGTTATGTATAAACAGTTTTGAGAAACCTAATCCTTAATCTTTCTGTGGTTTTTGTACATCAAGTGTAGGATACGGAAAAAAAGGGGACCCTTTCTTCTCAAAGCCATATAACTTACAGTTATTGCTAAATACTAATAAATGCATTTTCAGTACTCTTACAATTTTGTGTTTCTTTTTTTCCTTCTGAATAAATGCAAAACTGTGAATGGAGGCTAGACAGGATTTTTAGCTACACTTGGCCATGAATTTGCTTATTTGATTTTGAAATGCAGAATTTGGATAGAATTTGTGGATTTTATTTATATGAAAATATTAGAACTTCTAGCCAAATTATTCTCAGATCCCCAAGCCAAGCAAGATTTTTTTACATTTTCCATAGCCAGAAAAATCCACCTTTTGTCTAGAATGCCCCAAATATTGTTTTCTGTTCAGTATGGTATAGACGGGTATTTTTGTATGTTCCTCTCCAACATGTGCACTTAACGTGAGAATTAATGGATGCCTTTGTTAATAAATACTCATTTCTGCCCCTGAGTAGGTCTTCTAAGTCTTTAGACTTAGAAGATTTAGATTTTTTTTTTTTGTATGTGTGCAATTTTTCCTTATCTATGGGTGCATGGCTCCGTGCCTTATTGCAAAATATATTTTAACCTTGGGGAAAAAGACACACTCTTCTGAGAGCCTGAAGATCAAGAGTTTGTATTTCTTTGATGTTAATAGATCTGTCATGTCTTTTCATTTTACAAAAAAAGCATTTTGAAGTATCAGTGAGAATAAAAAGGGATCTCTTTATGTAGGAGGACCAAATCTACACCTCTCAGTTTTCAGTGTGTCGATGTGTGGCCCTTGCAATCTTTCTTTTATCAAGACAACTTTTTCTGATTCCATATTAGTATATTCTTTCTGGTGTATTACTCTTTGCTTCTTAGCTTGTGAACAGAACAAAAAACTGGAAGTGCAAATCATCAGAACTCATTGAGATGTAGATACCTTGAAGCAGTAAGGACTACTATTTCATTGTGCATAGATCAGTCTCCAGAATCATATTTGTTAGACATCTGACTGTAGGCAAGAGACATGTCTCTACTGAGACTGTCATATTCAAAAGAATATTGCGTCTTACGTTTTTCAAGAGCATCCACGTACCCTATCCAAAGCTGACTTTCAGGAGATAAATTAGTAATCCCTGTTTGTAGTGCCTAATTGAGTATATTTGGACATTACAGGTAAATTTTAATAAATTTTCAGATTTTTTTTTCTTTTTTAGGGAAAAGAAGTTACAAAGGTAGTCAAGCACTCCTTGCCCTTTGGGAGAATATTGCTAGGAAAGTGCAGGGCAGGTAATGCACAATTACAAAGAAATCTGTTGTCTTTGACCATATAGTATTGATACAGGCCCTGGGATCTCAATGGTATGCCAAAGACTGATTCTTTTAGAAGGCCACTGACATTTGTTTCCAAGAACTGATTCAGAAAAATAAGAAGGTAATATTTCATACAATATTCTGGTTCAATTATACTGAGACATTTTTGAGATTGAAGTTTTCAAAAAGATCTTAAGTTCTGTGAAAAATATTTCATTGATAATAATTTCTGATTGCAGCACTAATTTTTTCTTTAAGATAAATAAATTATGCTACTGTTCATTCAGGAGGGAAATTTGTATTCCTTTAATAAATTATTTTCTCTTTAGAATGCAGACATGGTCCAGAAAAGACACAGAAATGATGTAAAGATGGATAAGAAATTAAATCACAAATACCATTTAACTGTAAATTGGATTTTAAGGTAATTTAAATCTCGCCTCTGGAGTATTTATCTCTAAATGTTCCTAATTTAAAAGCTTTTAAAGGAGTGTGCAAAATTTCTCTGATAGTTAATGCATTTTCCTTGTGCCAAAATACCCCAAGTTGCACAAAGTCAGCAGAATCCATGGTCTAAAAAGAGTGTTTCTTCTCCAATAGTCTTCTTTTTGTTTATCACAGTCTGAGTACCCAGCTCCAAATCCTGGGACCTTTAGGGCAGCAATTGTCCTTACACCTGCTCTGGTAGGTGAGTTACCTCTTACAGCCCAGTTTTCTTCAGGCAGAGCTGGAGTGCATTCTGCCTGGAGTGGAGGGGGATGTTTTCTGCTTTGAGAAGGCATGCTTTTTGCTGTGAGGAAGTATCCTTTTGCTGGTCTGAGTGGAATTCAGGATTGCTGTGCCCTTGCAAAGACCAGCAGCATGCCAGGCCTGAAATTCACCGCTCTATGTTTGGCACCAGAGGGTGGCTGATTTTTCATCTCTGCTGTGAATCCCCGTGGGCCTCACCCTCTTAGTGAAACAATTCGTATTTCCTATGTTCTTCATTTACCGTTTGTGTCTCTTCCTATGCATCCGTTTTCCCCTTCAGCTCTCTTTATTCTTCCTCACGCTAGCTTCCTCACACCTCTCTTAATGTCAAAAATATGCACCAGTTTTCATAAGCGTCCTTGGAATCTGGTCCAGAAATGTTGTCAGTCGTGCATTACTAAGTAGAAACAAAGCAGGAGCACCCATGTGGAAATAATAGACTGAAAAATTTGTCAAAGAAATTTCATGTAAGTTTCAGAAACTCATTAGAGGTCACTAAAGTAGTATTACAACCTGAAGTTTAATCAATAGCAACTTTGCTTTCCTCATACTCAAATGGACATGCTTTCTCACTTTATTCCTGATTTTTGATATTTTACTTGACAAAACTTTCCAAAAATCACAAAGATCCTGTCAATAGTATCTGTGTTGTACAATCACAAAAGCAGTCAGACAGACAAGACTTATTATCTTTCAGTACATTCAATGAAGAAAAGGTAATCTCTAATTAATGACATAAAAAGGAAGCCAAACTAATTTTTTATCTGTCTAGACTATACAGACCTTCTCAAAAGGGACTGTAATTGTGCACAGGTATTCTGCTTTTTAAAAAACAACACTCCATCTCTGCAAAGAATTTTAAGAATCATCATTTTGTTAAAATGTTCCATATTTTACCCTAATTTACTAGACTGTGGGATCTGTAGAGTTGCTAGTCTGGCAAAGTTTGTTTTTTTGCTTCTTTTTTCTTCATACTTTTATTTTATGAAACCTCTATGTTTTATTGATTCTGCTGCAAGTTTCTCATACTGAAGTAGCACTGCCTTCACACAAACTGCCTGTAAGAAAAAGACACTTCTCAGGATCCTATCCTAAAAACTGGAAGTTTTCAAAAACCCCTGTTTTTTGGATTGGAGTCTTGCTGTTGTTCATTATCTTAATTAGTCTCAGTAATTAAATCAGAAAATTATTGGCACTTGCCCCTTACTAACAAACAGTAAAGTTTAGTGCTTTCTCTCTTGGTCCCCTGAGACCTGCTATTTCAGTTCTTCATGCAACTCTTAATTTGTGGTGTTTGTGCTGTTAAAAGGCGTCAAGTCAGTGCTCAGCTCTGTAACTCTGCAGCACGACCAGCACCGGGAAGGGATCCATTGATTGCACTTTCAGACAAACTGCATCTTGCATGTGTCACCTCAGTGAAAAATGAAAGACAACACCACGCTGACTACAGCTAATTAATGCTGGACAATGAACCATGTAAGTCAAGTTCGTTTTAGAGATCTGACTGACTTTCTAACAATTAGTTTTCATTGCGCATGGTTTTTGTAGGAATTCTTTTTTGGATGTTTATTGCAATAAAAATATTTTGGGTAAAGGATGGTTAATATTTTGCTTTAATGACACAGGACATTGACCTGGCCTTATTCTCAGTTGTAATGTTAAGTCTGCATGCCAAATTCAAAAATGCAAATTTCTTTCTATTAATTTCATCAGCTAGTACTTCAGTAGCTAATACTGTATCAGCTGATACAAAATGAGCTACTACTGCTTAAACTACTCTTCAGCTCATGCTGATCAGCTAGAACTGAATCAAAATAGAGATCTTTTTAAAACTACTTCATTGGCAGTGGCTGATTTTTCAGGCTTATGTGTCAGTTGGCAGTGTTATTTCAAGCAAGTTGTCTAAGATACTGGGAAAAAATCCTTCACCAAAAGAGTTGTGAAGCACTCTAACACGCTGCCCAGGGAAGTGGTTAAGTCATCATCCTTGGGAATATTTAAAAGATGTGTAGTTGTGGCGCTTAGGAATATCTTTATGTGGTGGACTTGGCAGTGTTGGATTAATTGTTGGTCTCACTGTTCTTAAGTGTCTTTTCCAACCTAGATGATTCTATGATTCCATCCTGGAAACTTCTGTGTAGGGCACTTCTTTCTGAAGTTCTAACAAGTGTTCCATTTATCTGTGTTGGACTGGTCAGAGTAACTTTTTTTTCTCATTTGCTCGGGAATTCACTTGCATGTACTTGAGACTGGCATTTGGGTTCATTAGGAAAATAAAATGAAAATAGAGAATGTCTTACATTTATGTCCCTATATTTTATCAAAACTGTTCACAAGATAAGGATTCAAGGGACCTGGGCAGGATTGAGACAGGGGCTTACAGGAACCTCACAGAGTTGAAGAGAGGGAAGTGGCAAGCTTTGTAACTGGGAAGGAACAACCCCTGGCACACTGGAGGCTGACCAGCTGGAAAAACAGCCTGACAGAAAAGTTCAGGGAGCTCTGGTTGACCAAAACCTGACCATAAATCAGTGATGTGTCCTTGTGTTAAGGAAGGCTGGCATTTTTCAGGAATGAGGTGATCCTTCTCATTCACTCAGAGCTGATCATGTGCATGCTGAGTACGTATGATGCGTTCAGCCTTAGGCTCCTCAGCAGGAGAGAAACAGGGACATGCTGGAGAGAGTCCACTGAAGGCCCACAGAGGCAGTGCTGGGACTGAAATACGGTCATACAAAGAGAAATTGAGAGCTGGGAACAGCTTGGCCCAATACGAGAAGGCTGAGTCAGATTTTACTTATGAATATATAAATATACCTAAAGGTAAAGGATGAAGATGTGGAAGCTGCACTCTTCTCAGAGAACCCTTAGTGGACTGTCCAAGAGGCTCATGAAACTCTGTTAAAACGTAAGACATTTTTATAATTGTTACTGGTTATGCTGTTGTTGTTATTACTGCTATTATTCCAGGACTGACTGAGCACTGGAATAGGTCAGAAGCGTTTGTGGTCCCCATTTTTGGAGATACTCAAAGTTAGACAAAGCATGTCTCTGGCAAAGCTTCTGTCTCAGCCAGGTTCTGGACTTGGCACTCTTGAGGTTTACCTGCCAGCTTTAGTGGATCTGTTGTTCTGTGGAAATTGGTGGGTAAACTTCAATGTGCCCCTACTAATTTTAATGTTGTATTTCAGCTGTTGACTACGGAAGTAAAGTATTATTAAGCCTTCTAATTTTATGAAAGTAGGTATAAGAATGTGATGCCTTTTACTATCAAAAAACTCTATTTCCATAACACAACAAATAATGAGAGAAAAAAATGGCAGATTAATAATGATCAACTTCTTTTGCATAAAAAAATGAAAATCATAGTATTCACAATGAAAAGCAAATCCAAAACCTGAAGGTGTTAACACAGCTATGTACAGTCATGAGGGAAGAATACAAGTAGGAGAGATAGGTAACATACAAAACTAGAGCCTGCCCTTTCAAATTCTCCACGCTGCAGTTTTATGCTACTTACAGCAAAGAACTGTGTGATTGAGGTCTAAGAAACCTAGTATTTATTTTGACTGAAGATATAATCTCTCTGTTCATAATAAATGCTTTTAAGTGTGTGGGTGAAGTCCTGCACAAATTAAATCAGTTGGAAAAATCCTGTTTAAATTACAGAGTCCAGGTCTTGCATCCTCCTCTAAATTTGCACTGTGTGAAACACTCCATCAGAGTTCCACAGGCAGGAAGTAAATCACTGGCAAATTAACTTCGTATATTTAAAATAAAAGTTAAAAGAGTTAACTAGATACCATTTAAAAAATAAGGCTATTGCACATTCTCAGTATATACCAATACTACATTTTTAACTATTTTGTTGGAAGTCCATTGAATCAAAATGCCCACCATGTGACCAGTGTCTTTACTGTTTTACTTTCTCAAGCAACTGTGTTGAAAACCTACAGATTAAAATATTGATATGACTTTCCACGTGGCTTGAATAAATACACTGTGAGTTCAGTTGGACTTGTTCTAATAGTGGGAGGGGGGAAAGTGAGTGTATGTTTTCCTACTGAATGCCAGGCAAAACAAATTTTCATTTTAAACCAGGTTTGTTTTCAGCCCTGGATTGATTTTCATTAGTATTTCTGTATTTATTTTTTTTACTTTCCTGACTTAATAATGAAGTTTGTAACAGAGGAAAGGGTAGTATTTAGAGATGGGTGACAATACCGAATTGTTTTAATTGCACAGCATTCTGAAAAAATGCTTAAAATGAGTTGAAGGAAAACTAAAGTTTCTATTACTTATGTTTGTATGTATCAGGAAGTATAACCAGCAGATGAAGTGAGGAGTAACAGCTGACAGGAATGGCAGGACAAGGAGTAATGACTTTCAACTGAAGGAGGGTGGGTTTAAAATAGACCTTGGGAAGAAATTCTTCGCTGTGATGGTGAGGAGGCACTGGAACAGGTTGCCCAAAGAAGTTGTGGATGTTGCATCCCTGGCAGTGTCCAAGGTCAGGCTGGATGGGTTTCTGAACAGCCTGGTCTGGTGGAAGGTGTACCTGCCCATGACAGGGGGGTTGGAACTTGATCATCTTTGAGGTTCCTTCCAGCCTAAACCATGCTACGGTTCTGTGTTGATGTCAAATTTAAATAATTATTTGTAATAAAATGCTTAATTTTTTCATCTGTTCACTCTTAGATCTAATTGCTAGTTTGTTTTCAAAAATGAGTGAGAAGCCCAGTGGTGACCAAAGCTTTGTAGTACAAGGCATTACCTCTTTCACGGGTTGGAAATAACGAAAGTACATCTCAATACATCTTGGCCATTAATGGCTGACCTCTAGTGTGCAGTGAAGCCATGTAATTTAATAATTCTGTTTGTGAAGAGACTAAGTAATTATAAGAAATGGAATTTAAGTACAGCAAAGTGATAAGGAAACTGCTTAATAGTGATGGAACAGTTATTAAATGGGAAAAAAAAAAGTTCCTTTGATTTCTCTAGGCTGCCTATTTTACTGTGCCATAAGGAATTTGCAGGCTGATCACAAAGAAATGTGACTATTTGTGCTTTCTTTTTGAGTGACAGAATTCCATAGGTGGAAATACTGTGCTGTGATACTGAAATTGTTCTCTTGCATTTAATTATTCATCAGTGAAATGTCACACACACAGATGGGAAAAAAGAAGAAGGTAAATGTAGGTAGTTTAGACTAATTGAAATGACGGATTGGATAACAAAAGATTTGAAGGCCTCGACTATTCCTTCTGGTGAAAGTAATAATCCTGTGGTGTTCCCTACAATACAAAATCATCTTTGAATAGGAACTGAGGTTTAATAGTATGATGTTTCCAAATAATGACTTATCAGCTACTGCTGCTACCTCAGCCTTTTACTTAAATAAAAAAGGACAGATGCATTTTTCTGTTCATCTGGTATAGTAGTTGATGGATATCCAGAGTACAAAAGAAACTGTTTCTGTAAAGTTTTTGTAATTGAAAAAAAAAAGAATGATTTGCACTGGAATTCTGGATACGAGTGAAGAACACTTGTGGTAAATAAATTAGTTTCAAGGATTAAGATAAGTTTAAAAGGTATGAAAAAGTCTCAGAAATGGGTAGGTATAAGCAAATCGTCAGATTTAGTTAGAAGTGCAAATTTTACAAAGGCATGTGAGATTAATGTGGAGAGATTAATATATTTTATATCTGTTGCAACATTTTTTTGAAAAGTAGCATACTTATACTGAGGTATGTATACAAGGGTTGTGCATGTTAATTACCACGTTTAAAAAAGGTGTTTAAATGCAGACCAGATACAATATTTAACATCCATTTATATACTAAAGGAGCATTAAATCATATTTATTAGGTTAATATCTGCGCAATATTATTATAATTTAAGGACTCTTTTCCTTTAGGAAAGGGAAGGCTTTCGACAACTTGAAAGACAGTTTGCTATTCTAGTGGATATTTATTTAATACATCTTTTATTTCTATGGAAGCACATAGATTATACAGATGTTCTTATGGCATTTGAATTCACAGCAATCTTACAAATGTATGTGGTATCAATTACTCTCCTGCTATGCAGCGGTGTAACTCAATACAGCCAAATTTGTGTATATGTTAGTAGCAATATAAACCATCAAATTTCACACAGGTTTATTTTCAACTTTACCTCATGGAATGGCAGTCTCAGTATAGATAGTATTCTAGAATAACTTTCTTCAGAGCTTTTGATTTATTTAATATTCAAAGTATGCGAATTCTGTTTCTTTTGAAAGGCATTTTTCTTTAACTAATATAAAGACGTCTTATCACAATAATAGTGAGAAATCACTAAATGAAATACATTTTCTGTTGCAATACTTACTCTCATTATTCATGTTATCCTCCTGGCATTGGCTTCAGCTACTTTCCTAAGTAAAGAATAGGATTAAATGAATTCTAGATGAGGCATTGTGATTGAAATCTAATCTGAATGTTGAAGGTACTTCAAAAAAGTATTCAGCAAATAAATACAGTGATGTAACTTGAGAAATGTAGTAATATTGTAGCATCCTGTCTTTCAGTCACATCAAAGTATATACACTTTGTATTATTTTCAGGTTTATTCAGAAGTTTGATACAATTTCTGCCATCGCTCTGCCTTTTCCCCTTTTTTTTAATTTATTGGGATTAGGACAGTTAGGTTAGAAAGAGCTTCTTCTCTTTCAAAATATGAGTTCTCTAAAAAATATGGGTTAGTAACCTCCAAGTGCAGCTGTTCAGCATCTGTCTTACAGGCACCACAGGGCTACACTGGTAGGTTTCATGAAGAAACTGCGGGATCCATTTACAGCTTGTTTTAATTTCATTTTGTTATACACACACTGATTGACCTATTGATTGGAAAGAAAATTATTGTTCCAACTTAATAAATAAATGAATTAATGGATATTCTGAGAGAGGTCCAAGTCATGCAAGAACATGACAGAATAATATTTTCAAGTAATACTGTAGTAAGTAAAACTTCGGTGGGAAATAAGATGTTATTTCTATACTGTTTATCAGCAACCTATGTTAGATTTTAGGCATGCAGTAATAAATATAAAAATAATAATGCACTTTTAAATTTAAAATAATGCATTTGCATAATAAAATGTTTTATAATAATTGTCATGATACAAACATTCTTGACAGGTACTATCTTTTATAGAATGCATACATTTTTATTTAATTAAATAAATTAAAGAAATGCAAACATTTGTAGTAGTGGCAATAGCGTGACTTCTCATGATAGCATTTGTCTTCTCTCAGCCTGGAGCATAATTTTTTGTGCATGCAGTCATTATTTCTCTTTTGCTTCTATTCCAGCTCCCCCCCACCTTTAATGCAGTGTCTCATTGTGTGAGTCCTCACATAAGTGATTTTCCTCCTTTTGCCATATTGTGGCGTATGTATGTCAGTGCTGCAAGACATCACAGAATGAAAAGGAGGTCAACCAGTAGTTACACCAGATGATGCAAGCAGCATTTTCTTTCTGTTCTCCATCATCTGTGTTACTTCCTTCCATTTCAGACAGGACAGTTGTAACTGTCTTCACTTACTCAGTTTATTTATCTTCTTGGTTTTGCCCAATAACTTGGGTTTGGACCACAGGCAGCTGGAGAAACAACCTTGGTAGCTGGAATTCCCCTGTAGTGGCATACATTAGTTTTGTGGGGAACTACCTACCCAGACTGTCATTAAATAATTATAATTTTATTTTATAATTATAATTAAGAAAATCATACAGCCTGTGGATCAAGCTGCTTTATTTCTGCTCATTTATTTTCAGCTGGGTTACCAATCTCCTAGAATCCTGTTGGTCAAGATGCCCTTAGAGGTAGAGTAAGGTTCAGAACAATAGTGGAAAAGGTGCTTAGCAGGGACACAAGGCTTATGTAGATCACCTGGCAATTGCTCCTTTCTCATGTCCCTTCTAAAGGCTGTCAGCTTCAATAGACAGCAAATGAATATAAGCAAGCAAAAATTTTACCCCATAGATATAACCCCATATAATAACACTTAGAACAGAACTATGCTAAGTACAGATTTAAACTATCCGTATATATCAAGGAAATAAAAACAAAACAAGATAAACAGTTGCAAAGACAGAAACCAGGATTTATGCTATGAGTTTTATTTATGAAACTGATGCACGATTTTTAAATAAAAAAGACAATTTGATATAAAAATATATTGGTTTAAGTCTTCTAAAACTTTTTTTCTCTTTTTATTATTATTTACACCTTTTTCTTACACAAGTTTTTTTTGTTTTTTCATTGGTTTGTTTGTTGTTTGGGTCTTTTTGGGAGGGTGAGAGTGAGCATTTACCTGGTAAGGTTTGTATTTTTGTAAGAGAGTCTCATTCTAATAAGTATTCAAAGAGGGGATTTTCTAAAGCACATGAAAGGCAGGTGCCAGGTTCCCATTGATATTTACCAGGCACTAGGAGTTTAAAATCCCACAGAGATTAATCAGGTAAATTAAAATCACTGACAGAATCAGCAGATGAACATGAAATAAAATGAGTATCGGTTCTGTTTGGATTTTATGTGCTAGTTTGTAATGGGGCATCATCTCATAGTTTTGAAAAGGAAGGTGTTCTGCAAATGGAATCTCAAAAGGAAGTTTATAGGACATGAATATGGAAGTAGTTCATGTTATGCCATAGCGGGGTAAAATTAGCCTATTTCAACATTAGAATAAATCTCTTACAGAGTTCTAAACCACTGAATTCCATCTTGAATTAGTTTTTTTAATTAACTGTTTGATAACTCATATTATTTGTAAAGTATAGGGTTAAGGTTAATGTAAAGCCTACGCTTAGTTTGTTTAGTTCATACCACAATTGTTATTTTAACCCTGTAGATGCAGACAGTAAAACACTGCAAAAGGGGGAAGTGGAGGAAAAAAGGGGCACTTTGAGTTTTCTCTGTCACATTACATCTGCATAAAAAAAAATTTAATCAGCACTATTGAATGATTAATGGAAAGGAGAATGGCAGCCACCCACCCAGAAACTCATCTGCCTTTGAAAAGATTTAATTTAAGTGTTGGTAGCTTCTGTTATAGTTCTTGATTTTCCTGACATTGCATTGTTCCACTGCCCCTTCCCTCTGAAGCATTTTTACACATTTTTTTTTTTACCTCTTAAGATGTGCTAAATCCTAAATGTTTGCATGGATGTAGTGAAACATTCCCAGAAGAGTCCTAAGGGATGAACAGCTACTTAAGACAGTAAATAGATTATTGTCCTGAAAATGGTAAATTGATAAGTTGATTTCCTTTGAGAGTTAGTTGTTTATAACCAGTTGGGCTGTGCCTTATAACTCTGCTTATCATTTGAATAAACCTTCTTCTTCTTCTTTTGTGTTTACCCACTAGTCTCTTTGTTCTCCTTTCCAAAGTACTTATCAGCAGCAGTGAGCCTTTCTTTGTAGGCTTATTGAGTCGTCTTTGAAATGCATGATCTCTTTTTCTTACTATGGTTCACTTTATCTCTGTGTTTTCCATGTGGAGTGCACTTTGTTGCATGTGGATAACTGAAATCTCTGTAAGCTTTAGGATGTAATATTGTCAAAGAATACATTTTTTTTATATCATTAGCATTAGTTTGTCTCCAGCTCTGGGAAGAAAGTGTATACATAATCTTTCCAGAAACTTCTTAGCATTAGGTGCATTTCTTTGGCTTTTCAAAATTTCATTATTAATCAATATATATATATGTATTTTTGACGCATATAATATGCACCCTTTGCAGTTATCTTTAAGTATTTTACCTTGTACTTTTTACAGTAGCAATTTGTCTTACTTCAGTTGTTTCAGTACTCTAGTACTCAGTTTTCTTTAATGGAGTATTTAGATCCTTTTCTGTAATGGCCACAACTTCCATCATAGCAAAAGGCAATCCCTTTTAGCTTTGTATCACCATTAGCACATATCATTAGTTAATTCTGTTTTCTGCAGCCAAGTGAATAATTAGAATTCTTGAAGTCCCAAAGCTGGCCCTGCAAGAACAGTATTACAAATTCATGCAGCTTTATAGCTAGGGGTTTTTTCAGCTTAGTTCAGGATAGTTTGTTAAATGTTCTATGTTTTATAAAATAATCACAGTTTGTTTTAATTTTAACCATTAATTTCCGTTTCATTATGCTTTCCTGAAGAATACAGTGCCTCTATACAAATATATTAGTTGTATCATTTTCCCCCGTATCTACTTTATCAAAGGGAGTAGATTTATTTAGCATGGTCTGGTTCTGATTTATCCTGGTTGCATTTTTTTCTTTGTGTCTTCATCTATTATTTATGTCAAAGCTCAACTGTAACACGTATGTATGTGTTTATACACGTATAAACTGTGTTTATGTCCATATATATAGCATGAAAAAATATAATGACATGAAGTTTCCTTTTTCTTATTTGACCCACAGTTGCATTAAATAGAATCCTTCATTTGGATCCTCCTAGCAACATTATGATAGTGGCTTTTATTATAGAACAGATAATCAAACAATCTTGGTGTCACTGTGACATGATAAAGTGTAGGAATATCTTTACTTTTTGCCATCTACTTGGTAAATATTTTTCTTATACAAGATGTTACAAACTAAGGCTCTTGGTCAGTAGGAAACTCTTGTCATAGCTTTAAAGAATGTACTTAACTTGTCAATGTGTAGCATCCAGGTGAATACAATCTGTTGCCTAAATTCATATCTGAGTGTTGAATTCAGTGAAATTAAGATGTGTTTCATGTTAAATGTCTTTAAATGCATCACAGAATTGTGTTGATATATTATACAATAGCTGGAATTCTGTGAACAGTCTCTAGAATTTATTAATGCTTTTCTGGTGCACTTAGAGATTAGTTTAGCTGCTTCATTAATAGCATGCACATGTATTCTGAAGAGATATCAATGTTTATTTCATTAATGATTAGGGAAAAATGGACCAGTGTTGTCCAGATGTAGATAATAGTGCATTCCACAAAATAGAATGCTTATTCATAGAAAGGAAAATTATATATTATATATTTGGTTTTCATCTGGATTTTAATTTTTAGACATGAAATGAACTTTTAAGTCTCAGTAAATTTCATTGCTGTGCTTAAGTGTGGTGGCTTAACCTTGGCTGGCTGGCCCAGCCAGCTGCTCTGTCACTCCACCTTCTCGGGCAAAAGATCAGTCAGGACTTGGAAGTGTAAGAGATATTCACTCAATTTGAAGCACTGCTGTAAGGCTGTGCTGACACCATAGTCAGGATTTATGGCTGTTGTGTCAGGGGTGATTTAGTTTAGTCATCTAGGCTTGTTATTAGGGAAAGGTTCTTCCCCCAAAGGCTGGGTGAGCACTGGAGCAGGCTACCCAAGGTAGTGGTCACAGCCACAAGCCTGACGGAGTTCAAGGAGTGCTTGGGCAGTGCTCTCAGGTACATGATGGGATTGTTGGGATGTCCGGTGCAGGGCCAGAACTTGGACTCAATAATCTTCAGGGGCCCCTCCCTGCATATTCTGTGGTGCCCCTATAAAATTGGAATTTACAGACACTTTGTAGCATTGAAAATCTCTTGGGTTGTGTTGAAGTAAGCATGCCTACTCCTTTTAATTTACTTCCTCTTAATTTTCAAAGAATTGCTTAAAATTAGAATCAGGATTGTTTAGGTTAAAATGAATCTTTAAATATGATCTAGTCAAATCCTTTCTGCCATGGGAAGAGATATGTTCAGCTAAATCAGATTTCTCAGAGCCTCATCCTGCTTGGCCTCAAGTACTTCCAGGGACTGGGCATCTACAACTTCACGGGCAATCTGTTGCAGTATCACCACCCTCGTGGTGGCTTCCACTTGATATCGTTGTCTTTGGATGCAGTCTTCTAGTCAGTTTCTTATTCTTCTGATGGTACATGTGTCAAACACATATCTGGTGAATTTTGTGGTTAGAATGTGGTGAGGGACTGTGCCAGAGGTGTTACAGAAGTCTGCATAGATCATGAGTTGCTCTTCCCTTCTCCCCCTGACACGGTTATTTTAAGTAAATTAGTCTGGCGGCATTTGCACTTGGTATAACCATGTCTGTCTCCAGTTATGTCCCTGCCTTCATTTGTCTTGCTACATCTTCCAGGAAGACCTTTTCCATAATTTCACTGAGCATGGAGGTGAGATGGATGGGCCAGTCCATGATGTTTGTTTTCTTCCAGTCACTAGGCTTCACTTTACTGCCACAGCTTTTCAAATATGATCTCTAGCTTGGCATCTCTGCCTGCCATTCTCTTCCTCAGGATCCTGGGATGTGTTTGGCTGGGTCCTTTGAGTTGCTCAATAGTTCTAATGTGAACTTTTTCTCATATCATTTTCTTTATTCTTGCTTCTATCATTCAGGCCTCTTGCAATCCCTGGAAATAAAAAAAAAAATCATCTTTTTATAACTCTGAAACAATGTTTTTTGTTTTTTGGTTTTTTTTTCCAAATGAAGGATTTAAAATTTTCCCTAAGAATTTCTGTGTTCTTTCAAAGAACTCTGAGTGAAACGTTCAATCCCAGCTTCTTTGTTCTTCATTCTGTTGCGTTTTTTTAATTTCAGGAAACAATATTAAGACTCAACTTATGTATACCAATAACTTTTTTTTTTTTTACTTACAATTCATTTCAGTCTTAACTGTCATGAAAAATGCAGTATCTGCTTTGCTGTTTGAATAAGTATTTTATTTTTTCAGTGTCAAATGAAATGTATCATTCAATTTCGAAAGCTTTTTAAATGGTAGCTATTTAAAATTTTACATTAAAAAAAACAAGTTGAGAACAAAAAAGGTAAGAAAAGTCCACTAGGAATTTTTGCAGGACAGTGAGTCTATCATTCTTGAATTTTTAAGAAAAAGAAGCTCTAATGGTATTTTGTTTCAGGTGAAAGCTGGGACCACTTACTGTGTGAAAGTCAAGTATTACAGCTCTGTATTTTTCTCTATCTCTTTTGTTGCTGTAAAGGCTGGAAGGCTTCTTTTAACTTCTCTTATTTCCTGGTAACTCCATGAGATTAATCTTAATAGTAATAGATGTTCTTGGGATCTAGTCAGATAAGTATTTGCAAAGCATATTTTTGTACTTTACTGAATGTTTGATTGTACTTTAGGAGATGTATTTGCAAAAAAAGCAGCAACAGCATTCATACACTTAAAATGTATTCTCACATTTAATAGCCATTTCCTGAATATGAAAAATAATCAGAAAATGACTTACATTGTTTGCCCAAATACTGCATGCTATCCATGAGCTGTCATTATGTCCTCGTGGCACAGTGGGGGGCATTGGGAAGAGCATTGCCAGCAGGTCACAGGAGGTGATCCTGCCCCTCTCTGCTCAGCCCTGGTGAAGCCTCGCCTGGAGTGCTGTGTCCAGCTCTGGGCTCCTCAGCACGACAGAGACAGGGAGCTCCTGGAGTGGGTCGAGTGGAGAGTGACAAAGGATTTTAAGGGACTGGAGCATCTCTTCTATGGGGAAAGGCTGGGCCTGTTCAGCCTGGAGAGGGGCTGTGTGAGAGGGGACCTCATCAGTGTCCATCGGTGTCTGCAGGGAGGGTGCCAGAGGATGGAGCCAGGCTCTGCTTGGGGGTGCTGAGCAATAGGACAAGAGGCAAAGGGCAGAAAATGATGCACAGGAATTTCCACCTGAACATAAGGAAGAATTTTTTTACTATGCAGATGACAGTGAACTGGAACAGATGGACAGAGAGGCTGTGGAGTCTCCCTTACTGGGGGTGTTCAAGAATTGTCTGAGTGCAGTTCTGTGCTCTGGGATGATCCCGCTTGAGCTTGGATCCAGATGACCCTAATGGCAGTCTCTTCCAACTGTACCCATTCTGTGATTCTGTGATTAGCTTTACTTACTACTCATTTGCATTTTGGTCTTCAAGAATGATAAGCTTTTTCCCCTTATGTATCATATGAAGTATAGCAACCTCATCAAACAGTAGTTTTAATTTTATATTTGAACAGTGTGTCTTTGTATCTTCCTTTTTTGATTTCTTCTTTGTAAGAAGCCAGTTAAAGCTGACTGAAAAAAGTTTAATCTTGAAGACCTAGTAAAGTGAATCTTGTATGTACTCTCCAGAGTTTTTGTAATAAATAAGGGGAGTTTCATTATTTTGGGGAATAGATTCTGATAGCTCTTCTGTAAATTTTTTTTTTTAATAGAGTATGTCATAATATTTTTAAGAAGTAAAGATCCAGGAAGCACTTCACACTATATTGCTTAAAATGTTTAATTGCAGGTATTCTTTTTCCTTGATTTTAAAATCTTATAAAATCCGTTAAAAATAAAAAGATTTTCCATTCCTCTCTGAAAATGTAAACCAAAGGTAAACCTATTGTTCATGTAAATGTCATGAAATATTTTAGCAAACTGATTTCTTTTCTCCAAAACAGACTTTTGAAATTGCTTTTATGTGTGTGTGTATTTGTTCATGAGTTTGTGTGTGTGTAAATTTTTCATCCTGAAAAAAAATGCAATTTAGTGGTTACAAAAATGTGCAGAGCTTAAACCAGTTTCTGATTACTGGAAATGTAACTTAAACTAAGCTTCTGATGCTTCTATCTTGCTGCAAGTTCACTTCTATTACATATATAGAGAAAGAATCCTATATTAGAAGGTTAGCTACTGCTTAACCTCCAGCTTCTATTTTTTATAAGAAATATAAAAAAGAATTAATCAAAATATCCCAAATGTCAGCTTCATGTAAGCATGTATATGGTTCCAGTAAAATTTCTACTTTCCAGAGAAACTCCAGTTTGGAGTTTCATTGTTGCAGTAGCATTTTGGCTGCTACTGAGTCTTTTTGGTGTAAAATCAATCCATTATGCAGCCTGTATTATCCCTTCTTTATACCTGTGTAAATTATTCTTTGTAAAAAAAACCGAACCCAAACTAAACCAGCATTCAGGACTACTTTGTGTTTGTAACACCCCTTTACACAAAGTACAAAGTTTTTGACGTGATGATTTTTTGGAGAGCTTATTTGTATTTATTTAGCTTCAAAGCCTTTCTTGTTCTCTCAAGGAATATATAAGAGGATGCAGTTATCAGGCTTATCAAAAATATTTTTATTATACACGCTCTGTTTCCATATCACAATGGGAATGTTTTCCATCTTCTTCTTATTGCATGTATTTTTATTTCTTTGTTTTATCTTCCCAGCTCTAGAAAACTTTTGCCTTGTAAATTTCAGTTATAGGTGTAACATTTAAGTGCACAGTCTGGTATCTTATGAAATGCTGCAGAGGCTGTTTTGAAGTATTTGAAATAAAGGAAACTAAGCTCAAGGTCTAGAGGAGTAACCAGTCTTAGAGTTTGCTTACAGCATATAAAATTCTTCTTTTCTGATTCAGCAGCATGGATTTCCAGTGCTAAAAAGTTAGTATTTATGGCAGTCTTCATGCATGCAAACTAATTTTCCACAGAGTGAAGAAAATTCTCAGAATTAAAACTCTCCTTGTGAATGGTCTGAATGAAGTTATCATCCATGAGGGCTCTTCGACATTGCTGCAGTTTCTAATCCTTGAATCAAAACACAGTTTAAATGTGAAGTATGGTTTTAAATGGAAAGCACTTTTTTTTTAAGACCATCTATTTAGGTAAACCATGAATAATTGACTAGAAAAAAAAATGAAAATTCTAATCAAAATCCTAGGGAGTATTGGGAATATTGCAGATTTTATTTACAGTAAAAATTCTAGGTATTCTGATGCTGGGAGTGAGTACTTCCATGAAGAGAGAGAAACATTTTGTAAGTGATAAAACTGTGTCAATGTTTTAAGGTCTCAGTCTCATTGTAGATATCTTCTAGTTCAGCTGAAATCAGTCTTTCTTGTAGTTGTGACAGTTTTCATTAGATCAAACAAGAGGAACAGCAGACTTGAAATCACAACTGTAGTGTTCTTTGCACAATTCTCATCTTTCTACTCACATGTTTACCAGCTATAAGTGATTTTCTTCCAGAGCTGATTTCTCATATATTTGAGGAAAGATCATGGCATTAAACAAACAGGGATCTGCAAACGGAGTCAAGGGAGGAGCAGTTGTTCCATGCATTCCTTGCCATTCAATTCCACCCTGTGAGAGGGATCTTTAAATGACTGTAGCTCATCTGTACCCACTGCCTGCCCAGATGCTTGAATTCCTGAGAAACTTTTGACCTGGCTCATGCAGTCCAAAGCATCTGCATATGAAGTTTCACAGTATTTCTAAACTAATATTTTCGTAATTTTTCTCTGGGCAGAAGAGCTTTGTAGGTAGTTCTGTTTTCTCCTCAAGGCACCACACTTCCCTATTGAAGTTACTTAATATTTTAACACTGACTACTCAACCCCAGTAGTGTCACTGATGCAATGGGTAGTGTCTTTTGGTGGGATGTAGGACAAGCCCATACAAGAGAGCAGTAATTGTTTTTAGGAAAAGCCAGGTAAAGCTCTGGGTAATATAAAATAGGCTGTGAGGTGTAAGGTACTTGAGGAAAACTTGTGTGACTATATGTGATCAACTGCAGAGCAGCTGAAAGTTTCTGCCTTCCTTTCAAAATAACACACGCCTGAGAAAATCAGTGTAGTCCTAGCAGAATGGTCACTAGTAACAACGTATTATCTGTGCCCAGACACTGGATATGAATAATGGAACTTCTCACCCACAAATCCTTATCATTAATAGTTAAAGATTAAACAGGTTCTTCATTTTTCCTTCTGAATTGGGACCTGGAGGAATCATAAGGAAAAGCTGTTGCATCTTCGTGGTTTTGGTGTTTTTTCTTTGCAGTGCAGTCTGAATGAGGTACTGATTTATTTCAGTGACAATTTCTATGTGTTTTTTTTAAAGATTATGAAGTTGGGAAACTAACTGTTGTTGGAGGGCTTATGAATATCTTGTTGGTCTGAAGGAAACAACTTCAAATATATGCTGTTTCTAGGATATGGATATGCTGCTGGATGGCTTTTTGATACGTTTCAGAGTGTCATTTGGGTTAGATCTGTACATGTATGGAGATGAAGTAACTGAGCATCCAAGTCAACAAAAAAAGGGAGAATTAACCACCTATTTTTTACATGAAGTATATGAATTGTCAACACAAATTTGACTGACTGAGAGACTAATTAATACATCCTGGAGACTGTGAAGAGTTTTTCTCTCTCTATTTGTATATTTTTTATATATTTCACCTCCTCTCTTCCTTTTTTTTTTCATCTGAGATACCAATTTTTCTCTTTGTTCATATGCATATGTGAAATGTCTCAGTGAGAGGCATTGAGGAGCTAGCAGAACAAGAATGAGGGAGAGGAGATGGAGACTATCAGGTTGTCCCCCTGATGACCCCAACAGAGTCCATAAATGGATTACAGGACTGAGGCTCAGTGTATCTGGGCCAACAGTCTCTGTACTGCTAGCACCAAAGGTGCCTTGAAAATTAATGTGTGTAACTCTGTAGAAAGCAGTGTGACATTTTATTGGACGATGTACCAGAACAGCACAAAGATAATACTTCTTCTGGGTCCCATCATGGGAGTGTATACTGCTTGAATTACGTTAAAAAGCCCCAAGATCCCTAAAACAGATGTGCTATTTAAGAAGTAATGGCTATGTAGACTGTATTTTTGAAGGAGGAACACAAAGCTTGATTATTCTTTTGATGAAACTGACTGTAGGTAAACATATGAACGAAACATGTTTTATCACTGTATTGATTACGTTATGCATTAGTTGCAAGCTGATGTGAGAATATAGGTAATTGAATGACTTTTTCATTTCGCTGGGAAAAAGAGGATCATTTTTTTCCTTGAGAAATCTTTTCTGTTTGCATAAACTTTCATTTTTACTGGTTCTGATGTTATATTTGCATGTGGTAATGAAGGCAGAGTCACATAAAACAAAAATTCTGACCAGAATAATAATACCTTGCTATAAATATCACAACATTTTACTGATAAAATCCTTCACATATATATACTGTGTTAATTTTTGAACACAAGGTTCACTTTTCTTTCATAAGAAACCCTGTTAAATCCATAGTAAGGAAAACCTGTAGCACTCTTAAGAATACGAAAAATTTGATTAACTAGTAATTAAATTCCCTTTTCAAATTTATCATATATACTTGCATCAATATCTTTTTGTGCCTTCTTTAAATGGGTATATTTTTTAGTCCTGTGTTATTGGCAAGAGCTCTATTGAAATTCTTGGCTTGATTACGTTTGTGTCTGTGGGTGTGAGAGAGATTAAAAGAAGAGGGAGAAAGCTTGTGGACAGTTCTAGTTGTATGTAGGTTTGCATATAATGGTTGAAGGATTTGTAGGGAGAGGCTGATATATTCTTGCAAGCTTTACTTGCAATTTCTTAGAGTTTTTTTGGTTGTTGTTGGTTTTTTTTTTGTTTTTTTTGGTCTTTTTGGTTTTGTGTTTTTTTTCTGTTTTTTTGGGGGGGTTTTTTTGGGGTTTTTTGTTTTTTTTTTTTTTTTTTTTTTTTTTTTTTTTTTTTTTTTTTTTTT
>JAODKT010001765.1:379209-445213 GCA_027576195.1 Cossypha heuglini | reverse complement strand
CAAAGTCAGATCCTATTTTATGAGAGTTCTACAAATAGTAAATAATGCTGATATAAATAAATATATCATTTATTAATTTGTAATGTATTTCCTGTTCATTCTTGTTTACCCACTCATTAGCTTTATTTCACTGGAATTTTTCTTAATTTCTTCCAAAATTACAGGGAGAACTAACAGACCTTAAAGAAATTGATCATGTTAGTCAATAAATAGAGAAACTTTATGCCCACTACCGGTGTAGCCTGGATATTTATGAAGACTTTTGAAACACAGAGGCATGATGCAACAAAGAATTGCATTCAGTACGTATGGAGTTTCTTAAAAGGACGCACAGATACATACTTGGCATCATTTCACAGGGAATACTTTCACTACAGGCTGTTAGAATTTTTACTTCAGTGTAAATTTTTTATGCTGTAGGATCAGACCTAGGTTTACCAAATACATAAAAACCATCTTTGCCCTGTCTGCTGTATCTTGCCATTCAAAAAAGCTATATTCTAAACAAACAGTATATAAATTTGAAACGTTTTTATCTTTTTCTCTTCTCCTTGTAGTTGCTACCTTATGAATATAACTCTAGAAATTAGTTATGATTAAGAGAAATTAAAATTAATTAGCAACTACAATTAATGAGATAAGAATAAAGGTTATAGATAAATAGATACCTGTTTTCTACTTGCTGAAGTGCACATACTTGTGGAATGAAATTCCCAAATTATTCTCTTCTCCCTGGTGACCAGTGACAGGACCTGAGGGAACAGCATGCACTTGTGTCAGGGGAGATTTAGGCTGGATATTACGAAAAGGTTTTTGACCCAGAGGGTGTTTGGGCACTGGAACAGGCTCCCCAGGGACGTGGTCACAGCACCAAGCCTGACAGAGCTCAAGGAGAGTTTGGACAATGCTCTCAGACACGTGGTGTGAGTCTTGGGACTGTCCAGATCAAGACCACAATTGGACTTGATGGTTTTTGTGAGTCACTTTCAACTAGGGTGCTCTGTAATTCTATGAAAAGAAATTATGTGCTCATACTTTCTGAGCAAAACCAATATCCAGTCTTGAATTTTAGTAAATTAGTTTTAAATTCTTTTGAAGATTTTTTTTTTTTTGATCACAAACTCCAACATATTTATATTTTTACCTGCAAAACTCAGTCTCAATATGGATCAGTTCACTAGAAACACAGGTTTGTTTTTATCTCATAGGAAGCTAAGCACAACTCCGATTTGCGTAGCAACTTTCTATGCAGTGTAGTATGAGTGCCTGCCACCCAAATAATTAGTTCATAAACTATGGAATTGATTGTGTGTGTGTGTGTGTGTGTGTGAGGTGGTAACTGCTGCCCAACTAATAAGACTCAGTTATGGTTACTTGATGTGGTGAGTCTTTGATTGAGCAGAGGTACGAGCAGTGTCAGTTTGTCCACCCAGCTTTGGAATAGTCAGCACTGATCTAGTGCATAAGGAGCTAAGCTTGCAAAACTTTTATTTTTGGAAGCTATATAAGTAGTAACCTCATCACAGTCCTGTACGTGTACTTCTCAACCTGAATCTGAAAATAATGGACAAAATCTTCAATTTACATAAATTTAAGCAGTGTCACTGTTACTACTGATTATTGACCAGCTGACAGTAGTGAAGAAATTAGGTTGCTCATGTAAGAAATCAATTTACCTGCTCATATTGTGCATAGTTCCCTTGGGAAAGAGAAAATTTTACATAATTGGAGACATGTCATGGATAAAATCTCTTGAATGAAACTATTAATAACTTAGATGACTTTCTTAATAAATAGAAAAAGAATATTTTCAAAACAGTCTTCCAGGATTGCCTAACTCTAATGATCCTTTACAGAAATTTAGTTGTGTCAGAAACCTAGTCAAGTTTGGTAGCAGTGTGGCAATTCAGACAAAAAGCCATTCTCCAAAATCTCTCACTTGTGTTTATATGCATACATGTACATGTATGCATCAATATATGTGGGCCATATATTGGATAACATTCATTTTGTAAACGTAACTGTAAAAATCTTTAGAAATTTTGTAGGTGCTTTGAATTGAAAAGCAGTAGTAGTACTTCATGACCATATGAAGTCTATATGGTCAAAAGGCTGGCTCAGTGTAGGAATGCCAGGCAGCAGGTTTTCTTTGGCACCAGTATTTAACCTGTTCTGATCCAAAGCAAAACTTAGTGTATTTTTCACAGTATTTTAAGAATCTAATACCTTCTTTCTTAGAAAAGCAGTTAAAAATAGAAAGGCAAACCCATAATGGGTTTAATCATCTGTGTGAAATACCCAGGTTGGAATTTATTTCAGTACTTTGGGATTTTTTACATCATTCACTTAAGGCCACTTACGGTGGCCTTTTTAGACATTCATCTGATCTTAGGAGTAAGATAGCTGCTCCTGGAAGTAAATGTCTGGACATTGGAGGTAACTGTATGACTTTTTAAATCTGTTCTTCATTGTTCATTTGCACAAAACTATGCACACCTGCTTGACTTCCATTGTCCTTTTATTTCTTTCAGAAAAGAGGTTAATTTAGTCAGTCCTGAAAGGTCACAGTGAATAAGAATGTGGGGAAGAACATGAGTATTTTCAAATAACAATGACGCAGACAGTTGGCTCTGGCTCTACAGTGCAAGATCCAATATTTTTTCAATTTGCAGTGTTTGGCAATTGAAATTTCTTTGTCGTAGGGATCCTGCCTTTTAACAGTGCAATGCTTTAGCCATTGAACTAATTTCATATTCCTTTGCTGTGGTGCAGAAGAATCACCTGTAAACAAGATAAGGAAGAAATTGAGGGCATGGTGGAAGCATTCACTGGGAAATGATCAGAAAGCTTAAGAAATAAGCCCTTACTTCGATCAGAAAGGACTTAAATTCTCAGATCTGAGGGAACAGGGGAGGCTCAAGATACGTATCGGATAAAGAACTCAGTTCCACTTGAAAAAAGAAAATGTGCTGGTGGGTTGAAAAAGAAATTTGACATTCGAGTGCTACAGGAGATTTGAACTTGGAGGTCACCAGTATGGAAAGATTTACACACCTCTACGAAACCTCATTTTGATAGTGACAAAACTAGCATCTTTGTAATGGATTGCAGAAAGCAAGAGAGCTTAGTATGTGTAATGGAGTATGGATCAGTATAGGTTTTTTGGTGAGAAATTATAAGGAATTTCAAAGGTCATTGTTGGATAGTTGTGTCAGTTCTGAAGCTGAACATAGTGACAGTCTAGATATGTACTGGCTACCTTAACCATTAGGCTGACAGTGAAGCCTGATTGTCTGCTAGGTCCATACTTTTTTTTGCCTGCTTGAGGAATCTGTGGCTAACAGTTAATTGTACTGCCTTACCTTAATTAAAAGTGACTAGAACATGTGTATATGACTGTAATTACAAGGTTTACTGCAGTATGGGTAAACTCAAAGGTGAGGGATGCTTTTGACACTATTTAAAGTTTTGGGGTTTTTTTCTGGTGCTATAAATATATGTGTTATCCTTATGCTCTCAAATGCAAAAGCATTCTTTCATCTTTTCATTTTCTTTTTTCTTTTTTTTTCTATGTTACGTCATATAGTCAGCCTTATAAGTTCTGATTTTTTTTTTACATAACTGGTAATCTGTAAACTTGCTCTGAAAGCATGATTATTTTCTTGACAAAACAGTAGCTCTTAACTGTAGAAAGTGAAGTATGTCTTCTTTAAATTAAGCTATCTCAAGATTTTTTCTTGTATTTCTTTCTTCTGAATTTACATTTACAACATAAAATAATTCCCTAAAAACCTGGTCCTGTATACACTATATTAGTTTGCTCATTTTTGATATCTCCATATCTGGGCAAAAAGCTCTTTGTCTCTAGGAAGGAATAGTCGGAAACATCCTACTACTCTTGTCCTAGTAACAGGGAACAACTGCAGAGAGCCTACTCTGTCCAATAAGTAAGAACCTTAAACAGAAAACACAGATCATTATGTTTGTAGCTTCTGATATCAGCTGGAATGTCACAGGTTGGAGTTCCTTGGCCAGTAGGTGCTCCTGCATTGGGAAGAGTGAAAACTGTACTTCTTTTAACTCTACCCAGCAGATATATTCCTGTATACCAATATACCTATATACCAATCAACAACTAATTAAATAATCACAACAAAAGACTTCTGTATATAATTTCATTATGGTACAGGCTGATACAAAACTTAAGCACGTTCATATCAGCTTATTATACTGCTGTCTTTTGAGGAGGGAGAAAGCACACAGAGGTTTGAATCTTTTATTCTTAATGATTAAATTTGTTGCTGGAGTTAAGGCCAAACACATAAAAAACACATCTGGTACTTCAGTGGGCTGATTTTCATCTCTGTCATAATGATTTTACATGAATTGTTCTTCTCACCTTCCTTTTGTTTTGGTACCCTATATTCTGTAACATTATATTATTACAGTTGCAGAGAGAAGTTAAGAGTTATGAAACCAAAACCTTCAAAGATTTTTTTTTTCTGGTTTTTTGAAAGCTATCTACTTTTAAAAGAGGATTTGTTTTACAAGAGCAAGCATCAAAGTCTAACTTCTCAATATTTATTGCTAACACTAATTAGAATTTTTTCCAGTTGTGTGTGCCAGCTTATGACACAGTAAGATGCCAAATTATTGAACAACCAGAAGCTGCTTTTCTAAAGGCATTCAGTGAAGGAACAATACATGTAGTAATTGATTCTTGTGATTTATGAACAATACAGTAATTCATTCAAGGGGTTTTACTATTATTTTATGAGAGGCATGGCATGTTAAAGAACGTGAAGATTAAATTGCAACTTTCCAGAAAGCCCTTGAGAGCAAGCAATTTTTATACATACTAAAATCAAGTTTTCAAACATTCTTCATTTTTTACTAAAGATATGTTACTGACTGGCATTATAGTAATATGTAAAGATCTTATTTTACTTAAATTTTTACTTCAGTAGACCTGAGATTCATCTTGGCTTAGGTTATTCTTCTGACCTCTTTGATTATTTTTTTTTTTTTTAATTTATTCCTGTCTTTCCACAGTCCAGTTCATTTTATATTTGGATATTTGTGGCCAGCTATTTTGTGTTCTGTTTGGTGACCTGCTGTATCCATTTTATCCCCAGTTTTCGTAATCTAACCTCATATGAAGTTTTGTCAGTAGTTTCCTTTTTGCTGTGTCTTTTCAAATTCAGAAGGAAAAAATCAGAGAAAAATTAAGATAATGCAGATTTTCTTACACCTTTTGTATTCTTTCTGTATGCAGATAGTAGCTTTGATGATGGAGTGCAACAGTTGATCACTTGTTATTTTCTACATTTTGATAGGCCACTGAGATTCAGACATACAGAAATTTGAATTCATTGACAGCAAACCAAGGTTCTCAATTCTGTTGATGAACAGTCAGCCATTTTCAAGTTTACTTTCAAGAGGTTGCTCAAGCTTGATGTGGAAAATACAGTTTCCTTAAATCTGTAATTTCTGAACACGTGTATTAGATCTAAACATATGTGTACATATTTACTGTTATCTAGATTAAAATTTTAAATGACTGGTATAAATTACATGGTTTCTTAATTAAAGCATTCAATTCTATTATTTAAATGGACACACACACAATATTAATCATATACCACTGGATTTGAATTACGATGCAGATGATACATTTTGCAGAAATAATTTATTACCATTTATAGAAGTACATACCTCTTAGTGTACTCCTTTGAGTACATACCTCTTAGTGTCAAAATGAGTAGTTCTTACTCAGTACACTTGTACAATGTGAGCTTATTTCCTTAGAGAAAAGAGTGTTAATTAAACCAACATTTTGCAATACTGATATGCAGAGGACTGCAGTTTTCAGACTAGTGAGTTTTTCAAATAGCTACCAATTTCCACAGACACTTCAAATTTAGATTTGAGTGTGGTTTGCTTGCTCATTTTTGTCTTCTTTGCCCTGACAGAAATGTCACCTGTGTAGTAAGTAGATAGGACTTAAACTAGAACATTTCATTCAATGCATGAGCACAAATCCCTACACAAATTTTGTAAGTGTAGTGGTGGTAACAACTGTAATACTCCCCCCTATGTTTTGCAACATAATCTAAGTAGCATAATCCTGGAATTAAGTAAATTGAGACATGGAGGTTAAGTAATTTGCCTGAAGCTAAACAGCAAGCAATTAACAGAGATGGGATTAGAATTACAAAGTTCTGGCTGTCAGCCCTCTCTTCTGTCCAGGAGCCAGCTGCCACTTTCAGTGCTTTTGGCTTCCAGTTCTATCTCTTGAGACTAAACTTCAGTGAATTTGTTTTCTTCATACCACTTAGATATGACTTTAAAAGGAAGGCATTACTAGGAGTGATTTTTAAAAATTTATTTTTATAGTAGTTGTAAAGACCTATCTGCCTTTGCAAGAAAATAAAGAATGAGATCCTTGTTGATAGTTATATTTTAGTAATTTCTACTATTCTTTTAAAGATGGGGATGAGTCATGCTTTACAATTATGATAGAGATTTCAGAGTGAAAGTCTCTATGACAGGGCAAATGTAATTTGTTTTCTTTGTTTATTTTATGAAAAGCGGCTTTATTGCATCCTACAAAGTCCAGTGTCCTTATTTTAATAGATGCTCTTGACTGAATATCAGGTATATGTAGTATTTTGATTTCTTGATAACTCTTTTTAAAAGAAGAATAAATTTATGTTAAAGACAGAAGAATGGAAAATACATTTATTGAGAGATAGATGAAATAGATGTAAGCTAAGTGCAGCACTGTGGGTTGGGATTATCTTAAATGTGTCTCTAACCACTGAAAATTATGTTCAAGATCACTGAAGTAACCTGACTAACCATGCATGAGTCTTGTAAAGCAAGTGCATGCTACATTGATATACAGGATATCAAATAATTATATTTTAAGTGATTTTAGGTAAAAGGTGGCAGAATAAATCTCATCATACAAATTGCTATTACATATCAGAATTAAAACAGAAGTGAACTTCTAGTGATTAGAGGTTTACTTTTGTGTGGTGATGTGTTTCTTTTGGTTCTGTTTGTCATGTGAGGGTCGTTGGTCAGAGACAGAGAGGACTCTGTCACTCCCGGAGATCCTTGTGACAGAAAGCCTCGTTTATTGTTCCTCACCTCCTTTAACAGGGGTTTCACATCTCCCACTCTTGCCACGTGTGGGTGGTTGAGATCTCCACACTGCCCAGCTCCCTGGCCATGATACATCTGCATTTAGGGCTGAATGAGATTGGCTGAGGGTTCCTGTGTGGGTTTGAATCCAACCAGTCCTTGTTCACCCAGGGACCTGTTTATCCAGCTAGGGCTAGCCTAACTGGGTTTCTTATTTATGGCCAAATTATTTGCCCAGCTACAGACTAACTGTGCTGTGACAATATTTCTGCTTTTTAATCAAATCTGTGATTTGGCAACACCTCTGTTGTGCATATCTTTGGATGAGGTTTTAGTTCTCTTATTCTTACATGCTTTAATATGCTTCAGATCTATGCTGACATAACTTCACTGGAGACAATTTAGAGCAATTTAGCTCCTGTAGAGGTTTGTGGACCAGATGAACCTTGAGCACCTTACGACTTGTATTTCTTGCATTTTTGCAGTGCATTGTCCTTAATGACAACAAAATGTGGTTGGTATTTACAACAGGACCTATACACAGCAGGACTCTGAAAATGTACAGTATCAAAAATACTGCCAGTGTAAATACATTCTAATCAGTGCTTTTATGTCTGCATAGCCATATCCCAGAGCAGGCTGCTTGTGCTGTGCTAACCACACTGATGTATCCTAAGTGACTTGTAGGCAAGGAACTGGGACAATCCGCTGGGGCCTTTAGTCACTGAATCTTTTTTAATATCTATAAACAGTTTCCTGACCTAGTTTATGAATGTCTGCCTATGCATCAGCAATGCATCATCCTAAGGGCCATGCTAACCTGTCTTACAGTACAGTTGAAGGTGGGCTGCATTGCATAGCTCACAGGGCTTGCTGGTAAGAGGGATATGTATTCTCTCTACTTGGCTGGACATGTAATTCAGGTTTCATATAATTGGTTCTTGTAGGTAAATGGTAAATGTTGGTTTATAATTAATAGAGAGAGGTGCTGATCAAGTTTTGGGATGAAGCAGGCCTAACTTAGGAGGAAAGAGATTTATGAGTCTCTAACTAGGTTTTTAAATTATTATTATTTTATAGCAGCCTTAATGACACTGTCTTTTTTTACCAGTTTAGCTCAATAAATTATGCTTGTGTCAAGTCATGTCATCTTCCAATACCATTTTGCCAGTAGAAAGTCATCTTGAACCCCTTAATGCCCCTTATTGCATATGTTCCTATGGGCTGTGAGATTTGATTAGACACAAGCATACTTCTGCTTGAATAGGAATTACGAGAATTTGCTTATGTGGATGCCTTGTCAAGCATTAGGACTGAATCACATTAGTATGTAGAGTCAGTATTACTACTAGATAGTTGATTTTGCTTTCACAGTCAGTTTGCCCTGTGTATAAATGGCAGGATATGCTTTTTGTTGTTTTTAGATAAATAAAATATGAGTGGAAGTCTCACTTCCTTGTTACAGTGCCCCAATTTTAGTGCTTCTTCATTTTAGTGCCTGTATTTTGAGGGTTTCAGTAAGACTGAAAGACTTCTAAAGGTCATCTCTCTAGTCATAACCCAGATATTCCAAGTCCCTAATTGAAACTTGTAGTGTCTGGTTGATTCCTACCTTTCTCTTGGAGCAAAAATCTTCTGGAAAGAGATCAGCTTGCCTGGCATTTTAAAATCCACTGCTTTTACTTTGCACATTGAAAAGGAGTGTCAGCTCTCAGTTACCAAATAATTCATATGCAGTCTGCAGACATTAAATTTTGAAAAAGAAGCAGTAGAGAGCTTTGAAGCAGAATTTCCTTTCGTTAAATTAGTGAATATGACAAGGTTATGTAATATTCCTGGGGGATAAAGTGGTGCACGTCACTAACCTTTTAGATTCAAGAGGCTTCATGCTTTTTATTTACTGCTGAAAGAAGGCTTAGTACTGGATTTACTAGCAAGGTCCTCTTTCTAACTCAGGTAAATTAAGTCCCACCTAGCTTTTACATATACTTTTGTGATAAATACTATGTATATACACAAGCTTTTGTTTTGTATTGTGCATTTGAACATGTGCTGGTTTATGACTTAAAGGCATATCTGCAGTTGGGTTAATATCATGAACAGTGGGTTAGTGGTGCTGGTATTCCTTTAGACATCGGGAAAAAAAGGGAGAATTCTTGTCCTCCTGTGCATTTACTGGATAGTGAGTATTACTTAGTCATATGCCTGCATCTTTCAGTGCTCAGGTTAGTTAAATACTAGAACCAAACATCCTGATTCTATTTTTTTGAACTCTAGTGTAAAACAGAATTTTTGTGCAGAAACAACTGAAGAGACCATGGAGTAAGTAAGGCGAGATTGAGAAGCAAACGTATACCACTTTTGTTTTCTGTAGCGGTATTTGAATGAAAGCTAAGTTTTGTATTTAAGCTAATTAGAGCTAATTTAAGCTAGTTTGTATTTGAACTAATGCATATGTAGCACTGGTAGCTAAGGCTGTGCATCCAACTTGAGGAATGAAGGCAAGAGCGCATGGGTGTGGGAGTAGGCCTGGCTTTGTTTAGTCTGATCATCTGTGAGACTGACTGTGATAGTTTGTAAGTCCTGGCTTCCCATTAGGCTTAGCACAGTATTGCTCTGATGGGGCAGTAGTTAATGGTTGGTCCAAGTTTTACACTACATGTCCAATAATTTGTCGTGAAACTAGCTTAAATTGTTAGTGGGTTGCCTGCAACAGTTTTAATAGATAAAGAACAGCAATAAATACTTTGTCAGCTTCTTTCTACTTCAACTATAAATGTATTGGTCTATACTATTATTAAAGTACTTTTTTCTCTGGTTTTTCACATAGGTTTTTCATATTTGTGGAAGCCTTTTTCTTTCTCTCGGTTTTTATAAGCTCAAAATCAACACGTGTGTGAATGATGTTAGTTGGCAAATAAATGTCTGCTTCTGTCTGCGTTAGTTCATATACCTCCCATGTCCCTAGGGCTCAGATAATGTCTGTCTCTAAAAAAGCATACATAATCCACAATGAAATGAGCTGGTAACAAGGTTTGCAGAGCTTAGAGGTACACATTAAGTATGTGCTATTTTAACATTAGAACCTTTTGGAAAATGTAGCCTACCTACATTCTCCTACCATTGTGAGGCCGTACTTGTAAGTCTGTAATTTGACACTGTATTTCAAGGAAGAATGAAGCTAATGGTCAGCCTACTACACTGACACTGTGCATTGCAAGAAAGTTGAAAATACCAAAGATAAGGTTGACTTCTCATATTTTCCCTGAGACATCAGCAAGTGATAATTTTTTTTTTTTTGACTGCTTACTAAATCTGTAGGGTGGGTATGCTCTGGCAGATTGAAGGTTGGGAACTGGAGATGACTGCTAAATTGGAAAAATAGCCCCAAAGAAGCAACCAGAAATCCCTCTCAAAAACCAGTCCTTTTGTCTGAGTGTTTTGCTTTTAGAAGAATACAGTAGCAGAAAGAAGGTGGGGAGATGAGTGTTCCAATTATATTATGAAGGATTTTATGAGTATTGTTTCAATTATATTATCAAGATTTTATGAGTGTTGTAGGGGCTGAGTTTTTAAGAGGATGCTGTGATGCCTGTAAAGTAAAATAGCTTGATTGTCTTTTCCCAGACTTCTGGCAAATGTGTGTTTGTGCCTAGAAATAGTTTCTGTGAACCAAATGGATCAAGATTTTCAGCTGGACTTCATTGGCATTGCTGAACTGCATTTAATAGTTGAAAGATACAAAAATTATAATTTTCATTCACAAGACAATAAAACTATTCAGCTGCTCAGAGTATGATGACATCTGAAGATTGTGTTGTTGCTGTTCTTCTTGCTGACGGATGTTAAGGCAGGGGCAGTTTTAAGAGGTTCACAGTGAAAAACAAAAGTTTTCACAGCTTGTGATTGACAGACGAGCTTTTAGGAACATACTACTTGTTAACTTAGGAGTTTCTTTATGAAGATATCATGAATACAAATTATTTCTTATTCTTATAGAAATAAAAGCTAATTAGCTTTTCTCACATGGTGTGCAGATCTTCTGTAAGTGCAGTTTAAAATTAAGGTGAAACAATTGCTTGGAAAAATAATCAGTCTAACTGATGTCACAAATTATTGCTAAGGAGTATTTTAGCTGCTAATGCTGTATATAAGGGTGTTTTGAAATTTCTGTTAAGTACTATGTATATATATAATAGTTTTTTAATATATTAACTACTGGAGGAATTGTGCAAATAATTACAAATCATGTAATTTGTAATGCATCAATACAGTATCAGACTCTGATTACCTGCAACATTTGCCTATTTGTTCATTTTTACCTGGACAGGAGTCTTCACCACCATCGTTAAATATGAACCAGTCTATGGCTTTTTTATTTAGAATATAAAGCATTTTCTCAGAAATCTTTGGAATAAAGTGAATATTGCAAACTGGACATGGGGTCAATAAAGGTGTTTGTTTGATTTGGTTTGTTTTGTGTTTTTGGTTTTTTATTTTGCTTGGTTGGGGATATTTTTGTGGTTGTTTCTTAATTCTGTTTGTTTGGATTTTTACTGTGTCAGAAATTACTGTGTAATTTGACATGGGGAGAATCACTACAGAATTTTTTACTCAGAGTGAGTCCAATTGTATACACCCTGAAACTTTATGCTGCTAGACCAATAAGACTATGCTAAGTGATTCTTGTGATTGTATGTGTGCCAGACCACATTGTTTATTCTGTACTCAACCAATAGGAATTTCTGAGTCTGAGCTGAAAACATTTCATGGGAACAGTTGTGATTTTCATCTTCCAACTTTCATTGGTACAAAACAAATCTTTATAACTGAAATGTTACTGTAATTTTTAAGGAGTTGCCTCAAATGTGTGCAAATTTATAAGCAAATGAGGCATTTGAAAGAAGTGTCCTTGCATTTTTAATTTTTTCTGATGTCTCTATTTGCCTTTGCAATATATGCTTACAAAGTATACAGTATGATATGATTTTTTGGCAATTTTTATTCTGAGCTAGTAAACTTTTTAAGATTTCAGGCATACGATGAAGTTTAGTCCTAAATTGAATTATTTTATACTAGGAATTTCATACACCCCAAACAGAGAATCTAGAAATAAATGTATTAGGGTCTGCATCCTCTATATATTGTGTCCATAGTAAGCTCACATACTGAGCTATCTGTAGTTGGACTGCAGACACCCTATTAGCTGTCAGTTTAAAGAAAGTGAAGTCTTATCCTCGTATTCACCTTTTCATTAGAGGAATATATCCATAAAAATGTCTCTACACGAGAATAGTTTGCAGTAGCTGTGTGAAGAAGCGGGATGAAGTAGTAATTTCAAAAGTATTTTGTCATTTTATTTGAGTCCAGACAAAAAGTATCACACGTCCTTAAGGCACAGCACAGAGAACGGGAGAGCAACTTTAAAATGGATAATTCTATAACATGATGAAATGTGAATTAATTAGTTCCATTCACTATTTTAGAATTCTACTTAAACTTTAGAAAGACAATATGGAGGTCCAGAAGGGAAGAGAGAAATGTCTTATGCTCGTGCCAAGATATTCAAATATTCCAATCGAATTGAGTTATTTTAGTGTTATGTTAAAAATATATTTTATGGAGCCATTATGTGCAAAAAACCTCCACTTCTATCTGGATAGTGATAAACCATCTCTATTTCAGAAGTTCCTGTGTCCCCTGCAGGGACAGCTTGACTGTTTATTGAAGCAGCAGCCTAATTTCTGTGGGGTTAAACTCTTTAAAATAAATAAATGCACGGTCAATGTGTTTAAGGTGAACTAGCAATAAATTCAATTTTCCATCATATATTAAAAGTGTAATTTGCAGTTGTTTAATAGTTGTCACTTTGGCTTCTTAAGAGTCCCAGCAAGAATTACATACTGAGCAGCAGATGGTGGGAGCCTTCAGGTCTTGAATGACAAAGCTTGTGGTACTCTCCAGAAGTCCAAGTTACGAATATCTCCCACTCTGATTTCTTTTTTTTAGCTTGACAAGGTATAAAAACTCAGTATTGGTATGAATATGGGAGTAGGCACTGGTATATAAACAAGCAAAACTTGGGTATTCTTGCATTTAAAAGATAATACTGTAGCAATTTTATGATGCCTTCAAGAGAATTTAAGTGCAGAAGCGTGAGATGCTGATTTTAAGTGAATTTCGCTTACTTTAATTACACTTCTGTTATTTTAACTGCATTTATTGGTGTTTCCGAGGAGAGTTCCAAAAGGGCTGAAAGACTCTGGTACCATTGCTCGTAACATATTACATCTTATTTTTTGGCAGATTTAATTGCAGTGGAAGGTTCCCATATAGATTGTTGCTGTGCTTAATGAACTGTGCTGTGGAGAGTTTTTCTTGAACTATGCACTGCTGTTGTTAAGGGAGATGGAAAATAGTTGTCAGTTCTCAATCAAAATTGCCCTCATGTTAATAAGCACAACTGTGTGTGCAGTTTAATTGTGTTTGCTATCAGAGTGCCTAGCAGCTTAGGTCACAATCAATGTCAAAAAACTGACAACATTAATTGTGGAGATAATTTGTGTCAAACCTTAATTAGCAACCTTTATAAAGATAGAGGCAACAAATACTACTTTTCATTTTTGCTTCTGCTTGTGATTTCACATACCTTTACACTAATCTGGTTGCTTTATATGTAGCAAGATGAACGTGTTGATGGAGTAATAAAAAGAGGGATTGCATAATACTTACCTGTTTCCATGGTAGATAATTCTATAAATTTCTTTATGTTCTAGTAATAATAATTTATCTTTTCTGATGTCATGTGATACCTGAAAGATAACTGGCTTAATTCCAATATAATGTATTGGAGGAGAGTTGTGGCAATGTTTTTAATAATAATTACTTGCTTATGTAAAAAGAGGCTTTGACCAGATACATACCTTATTTGTTTTCAGCTAAGGTCTGTGTGAAAGACAAAGTTCACCCCAATTCCTTTCTATACTGGACTGTGAAGGTTTTTTATTGATGTAGATAATACTAGTCCCATCATACAAGAAAGTGGATTTTGCATACAACCTTAAAATCTTGTTTTCCTTGAAAAATGTCCACAAGTTGAAAATGGCATCATTATGTACAACTGCCCATGTTTTCTGTGTCTAATGCTATGTGTCTAATGCTACATGGTTAACCAATAACAGCTTTGCTAATTGTTGGTCCAGCAAAAATTCACAAAGGATGGCAAAAATAGTGTTGTTCAGGTAGCTGGAGCCACGTTCAGTATTCAGCTCTACTTCTGCAGTTCCACGATACAGATAATAACACTGCAGAAGCTAGCACGCAATTTTGTAAGGGGTCATGGCAGCTATAGTCCTTTACCAGATTTTGGACAGTTCTACATGAAGAAATTACTGGAAAACTGTTTTTACCCCTTACAGCAATTAAGTTTGGTGAAAGATTTTTAATTTAATTTATTGCTACATGTGCTATTCGCTGCCTATGAGCTGCTGTATACAGTTACTGTGTGAACTTCTCATGAAGTGTTTCTCTTTCAGTGGCTGGAGTTCTAACAATGAATTCGGAAAATGTCAAAAAAAAAAAATTAAAGAGAATGGCAGCGTGTCATTTTTCACTTGGTGGCCCACGATTATAACTTGTGCCACAGAATGTCAGTATATCAGATTCAGTCAAGTCTCTTTATGTATCGCAGTGCTGAGTTAAAACATACATAGAAAAGGTTCAAAGAGAGCAGTTCAAAGAAACCCAGATGCTCTTCATCAGAATATATTTTTGCCTTTCTTGTGGTCCAGACATAAAGCCTGTGGCTTGGGAAAAGATTTTTAGTTTTTTCACTTAAAGTGTGTTTTATTTGCTATGGTTTTGGCAGTTTTTGACATCAGAGAAGTTCTTTCATAATTTCCCCATGGCAGTAGTGGTGTACTGTTTTGCTGAGATGTGCTCTTGCGTTTGGGTTTAGCTACATTTTTACCAGGAAAATTAGTAGAGTGGATACTTATAGAACCCTTGAGCATTCTGAAATGTTGTGAACTACAACACATTTTCTTGACATTTCTGTTAAAGAAAGAGCATGCAGATTTTCAGGAGCATTATATTTTTTAAAAATGCCCTTTTTACGTTAGGAGTAGGGTAGAAAGTTCCCCTAATTTCATTTGGTAAAATGGCATCTTGGAATTTTAAGCTGTTTCAGGATTTCTTCCAGTGTTGCATACATGCAGGACAGTAGTCTGCTGGGTTTCTTACATTCAAATAAACATGCTGACAGGAAATGCTGCCTATGGAAAGAACAGTTTTTCAGAATAAGGGGTTAGACATAAGAACTAGAGAACAGCAATGTGGAAATGAAAACTAGTACAGTACAGGTACATATGTGTCATAACTAAAAGAGGAAAGTAAAAAAAAGGGAAGAGGCAGGAAACATAAAGGAGCTGACTGCTGATATATGGAGATGAGAACAAAAATGAGTTGCAACAGATCATATAAAGCAGCTACTGTGGAGGATGACTTCATAGCAAAGACCTGGGATTTTTACCATTTATTGTCCCTAAGTTCTCACATCAGATCATTTAAATCATTATCTGAAGGTGTATTGTATCTTTAGAAATTCTTTTGCTAAAAAAGATAATTGTGTGAAGATTTACAGGAATTTTTCAATTTTTTTTATTCTCTGCTTAGGTGTAATCTTACAGATTTAAATATTTTTTACTTAAAAGTCATATATTATGTTGTTCTAAATTTGAAAATTTTGTCTTGCCACAAGTGAAATAGTAATTTCAACTTGGTGTAACAAAAATAAAGGGAAAAGGAATAATGAATTAAAATGGCAGTTCATACTTTCAGAACTGTTTCTCCATTTCTCTCCCTCTCTTTTTGTTGTGGTAGTTGGATCTTTTTTTAGTTCTCCTTTCTGGCATAGTAGAATTTGGGAGTGGACAGGAGCTATACAGAAAATTGTTCCCAAGCCTGATCCAGTCCTTTTTGCCTGGACTCTTAATACATAGTAATTTACCTCCACCACTCAAAATTAAAAATGCTTCTTCCTAAATGTCACTGGTGTTAATGTCTCAAAGGTGAGCATTCTGTTTTCATGACACCCTGTGATCATAGCATCAAGTAGTAAATCATGATATTACTCCAGTTGATTGATGAGCTCATTTTGCAACAGAAGTCAAATGGGATTTTTTATTTATAATGATGATAAAATATAATGTGTGATCTTGCTATCCCAATGCCATCAGATTTCGGTTTTAATATAAATTTCACTAGTAAGATCTCTAAGTACTTTCCTGACCTTTTCGGGTTTTTTTAATAATACTTTCTCTTGAAGGTGAATGATACCACTGGAGAAACAAAGCATTTCCTTCTTTTTAAATTTTGAAATCTTGATGTGACTTCTTAAAAATTCATGTTTACTGCTTGGATTAATTTGGGTAAATTTTTTTTGTTTGTTTCAGCACCACCAAAGTTTACAAGAACTCCCGTTGACCAGACAGGGGTTTCAGGAGGAGTTGCCTCATTCATCTGTCAAGCCACAGGAGATCCAAGACCTAAAATTGTCTGGAACAAAAAAGGAAAGAAAGTCAGCAATCAGAGATTTGAGGTATTAGGTCCATTGTTCTGTTCCTCTGAAAAACATTTTATTCCAGCCTTGTTTTTAATCTCACTTATGTGTGCACTATTAACAGTGATTTAGCAAAATGGGATTGACCATCAGGGATAATTTGGTGGGATAGTCTCGTGAAATTTTTTATTTTGAAAACTGGTTATGCATAGAACCATTAAAAAGAAAACTGCTGCTGCTGTTTTCTAAGATAGCATGGTTGATCTGAGGAGCTCTGTGGTGCCTCTGTTCAGTTTGCTGTCTCTTCAAGGAGCTGGTGGGGACATCAGTTGAGCAGTGACTGCTGTCTCCCAAGAGCCAGCCTCCTCCTTTTGTGACAAGGTGCATTGAGCAGGTCTTGCCTTTGGCTGCTTCTGCTGCCACAACTCCTTACCCCTGTTGAGGAAGGAGATGAAAGGGGCACTGTAGTTCCTGCTGCTGAACAGGAAAAGTAAAACTTGCTTGCTTTTCGTTCTTTTCTTAACACTAAATTAGGAAAAGGCTGGGAGAAAGGTGTTGTTCCCCACAACCTTCAGTTAAAGGAAACAATAAAAATAATCTGCTTAAAGGATTCTGGTTATTTGGGGGAAATAAGAAAACAAGTATTATTCGCTCTTGCAGTGGCAAGAATAATTAGTGTCAAATATGGATTGACCTTTAACATGAAGAAATAACTCAGAAAATGGGGGAAAGCTTTTAGAAGAGATATCAAAAGTGTACTAAGAGTGTATAATTGTCTCTTAAATGTTTTCAGTGTCAGAGAATTCTGTTTGCTTAAAAACAACTGTTCAAAAGATTAATGATTTGTATATAAAACAGTTGTGACATGCATTTATGAGCGAATTTTCTAACATATAATTACTAACAACCAAATGAATATTAAAGTCCTCTATATTAATTTGTATTAGCCTTTCTGAAGATTTTTGGTCCTGGCTTTCATGTTACATTTTTTTAGAAGTGCATTTCTGCATTAAACCAGATTTATTTTCTTGATTTTTGGTTCAATAAATACCTAAAGACATTGAAATTCATTGTAACTTCTAGCTTGTGTATTTACTAAAACATGAAAAACAAAATAATTAATTTAAATGTTACTTCCTAGTGCCAAAAACTGTTTGCACTTTACAGAGCATATGCAGAGCTGTAGTTGGCTAGAGGGATTAACATAGAAGTTTTGTCATAAATTTTACACAATTTGTCCTCTTCTCTTCACAGAACTCTCACTCAAAATGAATTTTAAACAGAGAAAGATTGAGCATTTATATGTTTACTGTGTGTTATTCTGCAATATGTCATGGTTTATTTCCTTAATATATTGCTTTCTAGGTACTTGTGTACCTGTTTTTAGGAAGAATAAACAAAAAATAAAGTAGTTTTATTTCCATAAAATTATTTGAATGTAACTTTAAAAAAACTTTAAGATGTTTAGGAAATGCCTTTAGTGGGCTGTTGAATAAACAGTATAGCCAAGTAAGATGGAGTGTATTTCAGAGAAATAGATGACACTTGCCAAGTGTTTTATAATTTTTATCATGTCCACTGAGCAGAGCAGTTACAAAGTGTGCATACCAAATCATTATTTTAAGCAGCTTTTCTTCCTGTTCCAAGTAAGACTGTTAATTCATGCCGTAGAATCTCTGAATAAGAAAAGAACAACAGTAGAAATGAGATTCAAAAAAGAAATATGAAACATTTGGGAAACAAGAAATATCTGAGATTTTCTCCTGGACCAATAAGAGAATATTTAGTTTGGTTTCTTTTCCTATTCTTTCAGCTTAATATTTTGCATATTTTTCTGAGTTACTTAATGACGAAAGACATTAAAATGTTTTACCTGGACACTTATCTTCATATAAACACCAATAAACAGTAAATAGAGCTGGAAAGGACTCTAGTGATCCATCTTATCCACATGCTTTCCCAGGGATGCAGGGGGTTTTCTATAACTTACTATACTTGGACAGTCTCAGGCAGGATTTCATGAAACTTGCCATGATTATTTGTCCCCCATGTGAAACCAGAACTCTTTTGCTGGCACTTGATGTATGCAGCAATTGGGGAACAAATAGTTTATTTCCTCTCTCTTGACTGTTTGTATATTTGAAGACTATTGTCATTGAAATTTCCTGCTCAGCAGCTAATTCTCCCCACCTATTGAGAATAGCAGTGAAAGCCAGGCATTGATTCTGAAATTAAAATATATAGTAAGACCTTGAGGGTCTTCTCTATTAATCTTTCAGCTTTTATTTATATTGCAGGTACAGACTGAATGAGGATCTTTTTTCTTCTCCTCTTCCTTCAAATTAATTCAAATAATAGGAATTACAAAATCTGATTTAATTTGCTGAGAAGTCCTTCTCAGAGGAACTTAAAAAGGAACAGAAAAGGGAAAAATAAAAGTTAAAAATGGCATCATTCTACCCTGTGTGCAAAAATGCTTTTATTAAAAAATCTCTGTCATAAAAAAAATAAAATCTCATTCAATAAATGGGGAAGAGTTAGGAATTAACTGGCTGTGATATGCAGGAAAGGGGAGAACTCATCACATGAAAAATATATCCCTTTTATGATACATATTTTTGAGACATAAGACTTGAAACTTAATCTCTACAGTTTTGCCCAATCCAATCTGCTGCAATTGTTTTCAGTGTCTGTCCAGATACATTCATTCAGCATTCAAGTTTAAACAATAGCAATAACTCTTTTTTAAGTATGTCTGTGAGTATTTGGATTCTGCGTTCGCATTTTTTATCTGTAAGTTGTCAGTCTGACTGCTTAAAGACTGTGAATTTTTTTTCACCCTCATAAATATCAATTTATCAAGAATTTTCGTTATTTGTTTAATTGTGCTAATATCAAGTGGGTATGTTGTCTTGTGGAGATTTGTTTAAGGAATGGCTTTAGTGAAATAACAAGAAAAAGTAATACATCCTATGGGCTATGACACAAACTCAGTATCAAAAAACCCCAGGGTTTTTATCTTACTTTCACGTCTCCCAAAGCTAAGCAGAAACTGATAAATTCCTACAATGAAAGTAGCGAGATGCAGGGCATATTTACCCTAATTTCTAACCCCGGACTTCATATCTCTCTTATTGTCAACATGTACAGAGGATCTGGTAGGTTGCTTGTGTGAAAATAAGGCAGAAAGACACAAACAGATGTGCATATATGTGAATCACTTTGTGCATGTATGTATAGATTATGGACAGATATTAATTATTTTATAGAGGAAAACAAAATAAAAAGCTGACCTTTTTTATATGTGCCATTTATGTGATGTTGTACTGATATCTCTCAGTGATTTTTCTAAATTATTGCTATTACTTAATAATTAAGAAGGTTTTTTTCTAGGACCTACAGACCATTGCAGTACTCACCAATATTTGATGTGATTCTGACTGCAGATCAAGAAGGAAATAAGATCTGTTCAGTGAATTTTCTCATATAAATGTTATTCACACACTTCTTGTGTGAATATTGCATTTTAAAACTGAACCTTAGAAGTTCAGCTGTGTTATTTAGTCTCCTAAAAGATCACTTTGTTGTATAAATTTACTTACTTTGTGGGTTAAGTACAAAGCTAAACTGAGTCATCCTGTTTGGTTGAGAAACTGCAGTTTTTAACTTTGGGACCAAATGAGTGAGGGAGCTGCACTCTGTGAGTAGAGAGGGAATGTAGCTGGCAGCAATTAAAATGAATGTAACTGTCATTTGAAGATAGAGTACTTTAACTAAGAGAATTGAGAGGTATTGGTGGTGAACTTCAGAACAGGAGAGCATTAAATCACAGACTTCTTTTCTTACAGCCCTTGTTTGCTGGGTTGTGGTTTTTTGTTTGTTCATTTGTTTTTTGTCCTGTGTTTCTTGAAGCTATATTAAAGTGACCACTGAGTACTCACTGAACAGCAATATATGTTCCAAGTATTGCCACTTAAACATTTTCCCATATGACTGGAATTTGTCTTGGTACATAAATTTGAAAAACAAACCTGTCTTTGATGACTTGGATACCAACAGGCCACTCACTGCTCATGAACAGATTAGCTGAGGGGTAGGTATTTGTAACAACATCTGTGACAGCTTTTGTTTCCTTTTATAGGTAATAGAGTTTGATGATGGATCTGGATCAGTTCTCAGAATACAACCACTGCGCACACCACGAGATGAAGCTATTTACGAGTGTGTGGCTTCCAACAGTGTTGGCGAAATAAGTGTGTCCACAAGGCTCACTGTTTTACGTGGTAAGTTCTTTCTAAGTGTAACTAATTCACATTATAGAGCTCTTCATTGTTGTGAAGCTATGATTCTCTCTGGCAAAGTTAAATACAGCTCTTTACAAATAGACCTTACTGCAGTCGTGATGCTGTTCATTATAAACTTTTTTACATAATACTTGACTACTGTGTTTGTGACTTTTGACCATAAATTGGTAATGTGAGTATGTGGGGTATGACAGATAAGAGTGAAGGAAAGAAGAAATAAGTGAAACAGGAGTGCCACATGCAATGGGTTATTATATCAATTACTGCTCAAGACAACCACTTAATGAATGCATTTGACTCACATTTTGGTGCTGCCCTGAGTGCCTTAGCTTTGTTCAATCAGCATTTACATGCAAATTTGCTCAATTAACAGTGTCCTTGAAAAGTTGCAGGAACAATTTTTAGATGAGGATAAGCTGCTGCAAAATTTCCACCTCAAGAGATAATCATCAAAAAGTTGGAGGCTTCTTCCTTTTCAAATATACGTCACCTGAACTGCATTATTTGAGTAAGAAGTTTTTGAAAACAGCAAAGAAAAAATCCAATTTTTTCAACTCTCTCAGGGGTGAAGATATTAATGTACTGCCAAGCCTACTGTCTAGATAATACTCAGGGGAGAAAATACTAGTAGTCAAACGACCTGAACATTTTATTTTGTCACCTGGAAATGAATAGACACTGGATGTGGAGACACTTCATGAAATATCACACTCTTCTGTTTGCAGGGCTGGCTTTATGACTGAAGATTACTGTCTTGTATTTTGATATTACATGGCATTACAAGGTTTGCAGAATTAGTAGGTGCCTGTTTATAGGAATTGAAGATGATTAAACAGCTTTACAGAATTTAGAGGAAAATTTGTGGTATGTGTAATTGCAATACGTTTTTTTCTTGATCCTCTCTCCCAAGCAATATAGGGTGACAAAAGGATTTCTTTTTTCCTGTTATTCTCTGAAGGTGGATTTTTACTAGAAAAAAAGTTCTATAATTTTACTAGCTATTTTAATCATTACAGACAGTCATGACATTGACGTTGGAGACCACTAGCTGCACTATGTGCATATATGTCAAATAATAACCCTAAGGACATGCGTATTTGTTTCTTAGAGGAAGTCTGACATAAGCATACCTTTTCAGTATTTAAAACTGTTGCCTCTAATGCCATGATTGTTCCTTTTATTATAATTTAAAAATTCTTCCCAGTCTAGCCATGAAAACAGGAAGATTGGTAGATTGGTATTTTAACAGGACCTGTTCTTAACTACCTAAGAAAGGGTTTTGCCTATACTAACTGATAGGAGCACGTCTGATGTACAGCTTCCACATTGTTGAAAATAAACATAAAAATGGCATTTTTATATTCCATTAAAAGTTTTGCAAATTAAAGGGAGATTGGGAAGAGGAGTGAGAAAAGCAAAAAACAGTGTGAAAACTCAGGCGGAAATAGTATTCTTTGTGTTCATAGTTTCTTGTAATGTATTTACAAGACTACTGATCATGAAATGTGCATGCATGTGTTTAGAAAGAGTGTGCTCTAAACTGAAGTTCTCATTTTGGCTTTTGTAGAGAAGCAACAGCCCTCATATCTCTCTACCAAGAACCACAGCAGTTGCAAAACATAGAGGGGGTGTCTGAGTGTCAAAACTAGCTGACTGTACAATGTAGTCTGTTTCTTTACTAGTTGTATTGATTATTAATTTTTTGTAGAGCATATGTAGCTTTGCTGCTTCTTTTTTGCTTGATAATAAGAGCAATAATAGTGGCTCAGTGCCTACTTCAGACAACAGTAGTATTGCATCCTGTTTTAAAAGCAATGCATAATTATAGGCATATGCAAATGACTAATGGAAAAACATTATTGGTTCCGAAGTTAAAATTAAAATAAATTTCAAGTTTAATTAATTTTTTTTTTTAATTAAAACCACTGAAATATAAAGATTGAGCATTGCATCCAACCATAATACATATGGCTTTTGCAACTGCTGAAATATATTTGCCTCAGGAGTAGATTTATGGAATTAATCTGAAACTGGGAACGGGAGTACGAGAACTCATGAACATACTGTGACTGTGGATTTAGATAAAGGGGTAATGTCAGAGAAAGCAAGGAGCCTGCAGAGAACCAGGGCATTATTAGGAAGTTTTGGTGGGGTTAAAATTTGAATTGCTAAAAGTACAAGGGTTTGCTGTATTACTTCCCAAGACACGGCATAATTCAGTGCTAAAGGCATTAGCCTGGAAGATAATTGTATTATTGCAAAGCCTCTACTTTGCAAACTTAGACAAATCTTCAACTTGTAGAGTTTGCTACAGTAGCCTTGTGGAAAAACACTCCATTGATGATGCCTTTTTGGGAAAGAGTACCTCTGCCTCATATAGCTCATATAGAATAAATATAGATGTGAACAGGAATTAACTAGATTTAATGAAATAAAAAAAAGAGTAGAGTGAGTTGGATCTCTGGTTACTTATACTTTACTCATTCCTGTGGTATGTATGTGGCTCTGGATTGAAGAAGATGCCTATATAACTTTCATATGTTCTTCTGATTGTTCTGCAATGGATCTATCACAGACTCAGTTTGGTATTTGTGCCTCTTGCAAGATGTCACCCAGAGGTGGAAGTCAGATTTTATTCACAATTCAGCCCACAAGTATTGTGATCCTAATATAAAATGTCAGTGAAATCAGAGTGATTCCAGGAGCAGAAGTGTCTACCTACATTCATTTTGTTTGATTGTTTTGCAAATCCCAGCTTGGCTGCTAAAAATCATTTCTGTAGCTCAGAACAGCAACATTTTTACTGATATATCTGTGTCTTTACAGCTAAATTTTTCAGTTTTTCTGAGGCCATGTAGAGTAACAAGTTCCATGCATTACAGATGCTACCATGTTTTTTTAGGTTCCTATACTATGGCCAATTCTTAGTATTTGAGTTTCAAAGAACTAGGAGTATAAAAAAGTTTTTAGCTTCTAGGTGCTAGAAGATTACATTGTGAGAAGGAAGAAGGGCAGAAAAGGCTTCTAAAGATGATAATATTTCAAGGCCTTACCAGAGACAAAATCTTGGATCTTTTTTGCTGTTACTAGAGTAAATCAGGAAATTTTCCAGGCTAAACTTGCACTTGTTAGGCTGAATATTGTGAGAGTCTGGACCAAGAATGAATGTCTGAGATAACTGCAAATTGCTTTTGATTTTCTGTATATAAAGAAGTTGGCTGCTTTCCAGGACAGATTCACTCATATGAAGATGTTGAAGGGGAACACGGTTTGAAAAGAGAGGTCTGGAAGTTGCATGTTGGAGACAGGCAGACAAGAGGAGTCCATGCTATTTATTTTGAAGCTCTTTGTTTTGAAAGTTTGTCCTGAGAAACATAAGAGTGGAATGGTACTTTGATTCTTTTATGTATTGGTGCTTAATATACATGCCTTTCTAGCCAGGAGTGTCAGTGGTGTCCTGGGGGGCATTAGAAGGACTGTTGCCAGCAGGTGGAGGGAGGTGATCCTTCCCCTCTACTCACCCCTGGCGAGGCCACATCCAGAGTTCTGTGTCCAGTTCTGGGCTCCTCAGTACACGAGAGAAATGGAGCTGCTGGGGCAAGGGTCTACAGAGATGATGAGGGGTTTTGAGCATCTCTTTTGTGAGGAAAGGCTTAGGGAAATGGTCATGTTTAGCCTGGAGAGGAAATGACTGAGAGGTAATCCTATCAATGTTCGTAAGTAACTGAAAGGAAAGTGCAAAGAAGATGAACCAGGGTCTTCCCAGTGGTGCCAAGCAAAAGGACAAGAGGTTGCAGGAAGAAAAACTCACGCACAGGAAGTTCCATCTGAACATGAAGAAGAACTGCTTTAGTGTGGAGGTAACTGTGCCCTGCAGCAGATTGCCCAGGAAGGTTGTGGAGTCTCCCTCATTGGGGATGTTCATGGACTGTCTGGATGCAATCGTGTGCAATGTGTTCTCAGCGGACCCTGCTTGAGCAGTCCCTTTCAACCCTACCTATTTTGTGATCTATGTATAAGTAATAAAAAGCAATAAAGTGTAGGATCTTCCTATACTCCCCAGACATTAGAGATGAAATAGCATTCCTTTTACTGTCCATTCATTTCACATTAAAGCCACCTGAATCTGTTTCTTAGGTCTTGTCAGTGGTGGATATCAAACATTTTCCCTACTTGTAGGACAAGGGTTCTAGTGTATATACACCAGTCTAGTCATATACTGGTCTATAAATTGTTCAGGAGAGAGGAAATAGGTGTCTCCTTCTAGTAGAGAAACCAGCAGCAATTCTATTCAGTTAATTTTCAGGAATCCTGCTTTTCATTTTGAAAAAAAAAAAAATTATTGCTATTTCTTTATAAAGTTTTGTCAAGACCATGAGGTTATCAGGAAGCTTTAGCTTCAACTGTTGCTAAGGTATGTGAGTAGAGCACAGACGTGTTCAGGTTTTAAGTAAGGATGTAGAGCACGATATGTGTATTCTAATGTTGCTCCGGTTTGCTCTGTTTTCTTCGCTGTCTGGAAAGTAGAGAGAGAGACTACAGCAGGACATCTATGCAGAAGGCAGTTTGTTTGTCTTGACACACAATTTTCTCGTATTCTTGATGATTACGTTGATACTCTGCATTACAAAAATATGACAAACAGCATCAGTGTACCACAGGCAGTATGCAAGCCTGAAAGAAGTAACATTTCTGTGGGAAGTGCCTAGGGTGATTATTCCTTTTGATATTATTAGAAACTCATCAGTTCAATGTCAAACATTCACTGCTGCATAAAATGAAATTGAAAAAAACCCTAAATATTTACTGTACAGAGTTTCCCTGTCTGGTGATACACATAGATATTGAGGTAATTTCGAGAGATTTTTATGAGACTCTCAGAAGTGCACAACATTTCCACATTAAAATAAAAAAGAACATCAAAACTAGGCAAAAGCAACCAACCAAACAAAAAAGACCCCTAAACAATTCCAAATCAGAGATGATAAATCTGAGGTATTACAGTTTTCGTTTCTGCTGCTGGATTGGATAGATATTCAATATCTATTCAATGGTAATAGAAGCTCATTTCTTTATTTTCACTTTACCTGGTAGTACTGAAATGAGAAGGAACTATTTGGAAGTCATCTGTCATCTGGGATAGCTGTCTTAGGGGGCATAGGTATTAGACAAATGGAGTGGCATGGCTATAGTGTTGGAAAATGTGCAGTGGGATGTCTCTCATTTCTAGACAAATGGGAGGAAGGACTGTACATATTCTGGATATTATCTGCACGGTAGGAGAAATTTGCTGTGTTCCAGCTGGAACTGTATAAACGCTGTATACCAGTGTTTATCTGAAACTGTTTGCTGTATAGTCACAGTGATTAATGCCAGGTGGTTGCTAGTAAGACAGGCCTTTGAAAGTGGAATGAAGAGAAATAAGGGAACTAAGAAAATACCTGTGCATGATCTCAATGCACTGGAAGGACATTTATCTCAATCATATATTGCACGATAAGACTTCTGAAGAGCCAAAGGAGTATCATTCCCCAAAACTTCCTAAACTTTCAGTGGTCATGCTATGTGTAGCACCTCATGACCAGAGCTAGCATTTTCATTACAGTGCTATTTTTGTTAAGCCTCTTTTTGAAGAGGAACACTGTTGTTCCACCTGAGAAAATGCTACTTTAACAGTTCATGTTGTAAAGCCTCTCCTGGGTAGCTGTGCAGGGAGGATTAAGAAATGAAACACAGCTGCTTGAAAATCACACAATAGGATTTTGTGAAATTGTGGAACAAAAGGAGAGGTAGCCAGTACAACTTCAGCTTAAAATACTGACAGTTACAGAATGGCATGCAGATTTCTTGGAATGGCTTATGAAATAATACGGAATTAGAAATATTTATCTGTAATATTATAAACTATTCTGAAATATTTTCCTTGGATATGCAAATATTATTTTTGGCTAATAAATATTAACCTTCCATGCAGTACAGTTTTAAATACTTAATGAATTATTGATCTTTTTAAAGATGAGGTGATGATATTTGACTAGTAGCTAGAAAAGGATAAAAAAGAATAATGAAATACATGTCTCAAAGATATGACTTCAATGATGACTTCAAAGATACTATATGCTTAAATTCTGTTAATGGCAAGCATGTACATGGTAGTGGTTTAGAAAGTACTACACCTTACAGATTTTCTAACGATCAGTAACCATGCAAGGGTCTATCACTCTAAGTACATGATGCAGGATATTAGTTCAGCATTTAGGTATATGCACTTGAGTGTGCTGATTTAATAGGTATCTATTGTTGACTTTTGTGTAGTTCTTTAAAAAACTATGCTGTAGTAATTTAAGAGATATATTAAAATGATTGAATAACTGCTCTAAGTATTTTAACAAGTTTCTGGCAAGTGCCTCACCTAGTTTCTTTTATGGCCAATACTTTTTTAATATTTCCACTCGTGTTTCTACATGCGAAATGTATCAAATAATTTTTTTCAATCTGACAATCTTTTGGTTACTTTTTTTCCCTTAGTTTGAATTTTACAGATCTTCCCTTCTCTTGCATACCATTATGTTATAAATAACCTACTACAGCCATGAATTTAAAGCTATACATTAGAAAGCTTCTTGCAGCAAGTAGAAATGTTGCTTTAGAAAAATAATAAAACAGCAGTCCCAGATCTTTTAATTATCATTGTAAATTCCTGTTGTCAGAACTTTCAGAGATTAGTTACTTCGGAAAATCAAGAGCAGTCTGATGTAAGATCTTTTAACATGTCATAACAAGGTATCCATAGATATCAGATTTTTTTGATAAATCTGTCCTGACTTTTTCCCTACATTTTTTTACTGGTGAAATTTAATTCAGCTTTTTGTCATCCTACATATTCTTTTGAGATGACTGATTATTCAGTTGTATTTTCTAGATTTTCTAGAATCAACATGTATTTTCTAGATCAACATGCATGGGGAAAGTTTTCCTGCTGCCCACTACAGCCTATCATGTCTTTGCAAAGGTTTATGTTGCTTACTTCTAGTTCTCAGTTAATTTCACGTCACTGAATTTCATCCAGCCAAGTTTCTATTTTACCTAAAATGCTGTAAAATTACCCAGTTCTGTTTCACATACTTGTGCGTAGGATTAATTTTATTTTATGAAATATTGTCAGTAGAAGAAAATAATTTATGCCATACCTTTTTATGGCAATATGATGTCCCTAAGAGACAAACATTGTCTTCAAATCAGTAATATAGCATGTAATATTACATGCAGCAATATTATATTAGTAATATAATTATATTATTATTATATATCTTAATAATTTATATATTAATAATATAATATTATAGCAGTAATGTTCAATGTACTTATATCCATGAAAGAAAACACCCTTATGGATGATAGTTCATAAAAAAATGTCTCACAGTTGATCTAAGAAAAAAAACTGAAATAAACTGTACAAAAGCAGAGCAGCTCTGTTTAGCTTGAAAGAATTCTTCATTGACAGTTTTGGCTAAGAATGTACACCTGTTAAATACTTTCAGACAACAGCTAAGTGTCTAATTTTAGCATGACCCCCATTTAGGTATTCCCATTCTGCTATCTAATGGCATATAGAATTATAGGCATTTTTCACAGCCACAGTGAGTATATTCTGGCTGCTTGTAAAATGTAAATTAAGCCACATAGAGCAGATAAATTTTAAAACACATTTGTTTTATACTTTTTCCCCCCACTCATTGGCTCAATCCTTTTTTACAGATAGTCATCCTTACATCATCAGAAGTCTGTCAGAAGCAAATGATAGTAAGAAAATGGAAAAGGAAATAGTAGGGGGAGGAGTAATATTTCTCCTACCAGCAGAATCAAAATTAGGTGATGTAAGATCAAAATTAAAACATGCAATATCCTAACATAAGAGCCATGACCTGCTATATACAATAAGGAACTATTTTGTTTGCGTTCTTTAAAGACACAGATAGAAACAACATACGGATATGATACTAAAAATTATCTTTACAAGAAATGGTGGAGCATTACGATGTATAAAACTGTTAGCTGTTCTGAACAAAGAAAGTGGGGTGGAGGGAACGGTATTTTTCTATGCTTTAATTTTTATACTTCATAGTGCTATGTGTCTATTTTTTATTCATATAAAATTTAATTTCTTCTATTTTCTGCCTGGATGTAACATAATCCAAATAAAACTGTCATTCAAATTTGCATTCTGATTCTTTTTGTCTACTTAGAAAATGGTGGGCCATTTGGATTTTTTAATGAGCTAAAAGAAAAAGTGCAAAATATTTTTTCATAAACCAAGAATTCTTAGAATACGTTCACTTTTCTTGGGTTTAGACATTATGCATGGATTTAAGGCCTTTGGCCTTGTTTAGAGTGCTCTTGGCTCAGTATCAGGTGTTGAGGTTGTGCAGGTCTTCGTTGCTCAGTGGCCTAAACTCTCAAGTGAAGCCAGTGGAATAACGAAATCCAATGCAGTTAATCAAATGCCATGTTTCCTGTTTTCGTATAATCTCTGGCCTCAATTTTGGATGCATTCTATATATCAGTATGTCCACTCATTTAACAGACCCTTGTGTTATTAATTAGCAATGTAGTTTTTGAAGTTGCAGAACACAAAAGTAAAATAGACAGAAGAATTCTAGGGATTTTTTTCATGTCAGTATTTCATATTGATTTTAAAAATGTAATTCTAGGGATTTTCTGTTTAAGAAGATGATATGGTGATTAGTTTCTCAACCTCTGACAGTGTCACTGTATCTGTTTAGGAACCCAGTGGTTTTAGCCGCTTGATAGTTTCAATTTAATTGTTATCACAGCAGATCTTCATATGAGATGTCTAGTGTAGCATAAGAAAATGAAGGCAATTACTAGAAAAAGGCATATATTCATAAAGTAGGCTTGTCTTCATTTTTCCATGCTAGCCATCTCTTTGAACACTCGTGTCTTATCAAGTGTACCATTAGGGTGACAGAAATGTTTGCTGAAATGTAGGATGTGTTTGGCACTAGTGTACTGAGCTGACAGTAAAATTAAATACATTTTAATATAATAAGTGCTAATCTTCAAATACAGAAAATGCCCAGTAAGAATGCTTTTACACATATATCTGAAAAAGTAATTTAGAAATTAGAGAAAGCTTCTGTAGTGCTTTGGCTTGCTTAGCCTGGTAACAGGTCATAAAATGGTGTCTATTACTGTAATTCCTAAGTTTTCAAGGATTGGATGTAGGAAGCAAAAACTAAAATGAGAAACACATACTGAAGTATTCAAAATATTTTTGGCAAACATACAGACATTAAAAGAAAGATGAAATTCAACAGACCTTGACAAAACAAAAATATTCTGTTTATTAGGACTAGAAATGAAACAGTTCTGAAGCAGTGACTTTCAGTTGATTCCACAAAGGAAAAGAGGCTTTGTTGCATTAGTGTGGCAGGAGGTTGAAAGAACTGTGATTTAAGTATCTCTTCTGGGAGAGAGAAACTTATGAATGCTCTAAGGATTAGACAGGATATAAAATCCTGGTATAATATATATAACTTCAAGTATTTTCAGTACTTGCTTTAAACTAATGTAAAGTGCTACACCTGTCTTACTACTGTTCTGTTTAACTTCATAGCAAGATGCAGTAAGTAGCATCTTACTACTAGCTCAGTAGCAAGTGAAATTTCTTCACTTACAAATGAATAAAACATGCAAAATTGCATCTTATGTCCATAGTGATGTAAACTATTCTGTTAAAATGATTTACTGTTATAAAGAATCTGTGGTAGATGTTAGATAGTAATAGTAGAATTTTAGCATTTTTATGTATATTGAATGCATCTGTGACCTACAGTGTCAGTGTGTGCTTAATATGACAACAGCAAAACAGAATAATGAGGTAATTCTTCAAGTGGAAACACTTCAGCAAACTTCTCAGTCAAATAGAGTCAGAAAGCACTGATTAGAGCCAGGTGTTTCATTAGGGCGTTCAGTGCACCTAAATCTTGGCTTGTGACATTGGTCTTTTGTAACATTTGTGTATTTCAGGGTATATCTGCGTATAGGAGAGTGCACCATTTTGTATCTGCCAGTTTGCTGATGATACAAAAATGGGAGGTGCTGTTGACTCTTGCAGCTTGGCCTTGCAGGCTTTTCTATACAGGTTAAAACACTAGACAAAAATTAATGAGACGAAATTTAAGTTCAAATGCCAAATTCTTCACCTAGAGCACAAGATCACACATTGTGGGAGAAGTGACTGAACAGCAGCTTTTCAGAAAAGGATCTGGTTCTGTTGGTTAATGTTAAGCTCACTGTTGAGTCAGCCCTTCCAGCCAGCCCTGCATCCTGGGGTACATCAGACACAGCATCACCAGCCAGTCCAAAGAGGTGATTGTTCCTATTCAGCATTAGTGTGGCCTCACCCTGAGTGCTGGGTGCAGTGCTGCGCCCCACAGTTTATAAAAGATATGAAGGTCCTGAATGCCTTCAGAGCAGGGCAACAAAGCTGGGGAAAGGACTTGAAGCCATGTCCTCTGGGGAGCAGCTAAGGACTGTGGGCTGCCACAGTTCAAAGAAATGGAGGCTAAGACCTTACTGCTGTCTGCAGCTTTGCAAGGTGAGGAAGCAAGAAGGAGATGCTGGTGCATCTCTAATATCTAGTGATAAGATGCATGGGAACGGTTCTGAGCAGCATCAAGGGAGATGCAGGCTGAACCTGAACCTCAGAAAGTATTTTTTTAATGAGACAGTAGAACAGGCTTCCTAGAGGGGTGCCCGGAGCTTTTCAGTGTTTATGAGGCATTTGGATAATGCTGTTAATACTTGCTTTAGCATTTGTTCAGCCCTGAGTGGTTGGGCAGTTGGATTGTTGGTGATCACTTACAAATGAAATATTATATTCTCCATTATCCCATTTACATATTATATATTATGTAATATTAAATTATAATAAATATTATTTATTTGACATTAATTAGAACAAAGAGCATTCAAAGAAGAATGCTGAAAATTTTAGCTTCACAAATCACTTGGTTTTTAATCAGCACAATTTCTTCTTCTGAACATAAAATCATCTTGTTCTTTCTATGCTCATTCATATTCCCAGCCGTTCAAAAAAAAATTGAATTAGAACATTATAGCCATATTTTTGTAGCCTGTCTAACGTGACTAAGCACTGTTCTTCATTACAGTGAATATACTTGTAAAGAAATCCATTTTTTATGAATACTGCTCTGAACGGCAGTTAAAAAGTACATTTTTTAAAATAACTGGAAATTCAGTGTGCCTAGCTTAGTACCAAGCTCAAAAGCTCATCTTAGCTCCCATATATTCCATTGTTTCACCTGTTGCTCTGCCATGTTTTCACTAGGCCTGTAATTTATTTTCATAAAATATATCGTCTTAAATGGCGTTATCAGCCTAGCTGCTAAGATAAACAAATCTGTATAGACAACCTCTATCGTCATGTTCACACAGAGATTTATTTGGGTTTTGGCTGTATAGATAAGGAAGTAGGCTATCTGGGAAACCCTCTTCATTATACCTGCAGCAAAATGACTTTCAAAGGAAGCGAATTGAGAGGCTGAAAAGTTGCCAGGTTTTTTTTTGCAAAAAGCTACTGTCACTTGGAACTTGATTTATGGCAAGGAGATGAAGCCAAGTGCAGAAAAGCCATTAGTAAGCCCCAAAGCAATCATTTTTTGTTGTGCTGTGTTACATATAGCAGACAGAGGTTTGAATTGAGAATGTGTTCAAGTCAGTGAAAAAAAGGTCTTCTTTGCTGGACTTCAGTCAAAATTTGAGTTTGGTCATTAGTTGTAAAATGTCAAAGCTACAGAATGCAAGCAGAAAAACTTCTAATTTAATCAACATTTTTCAAACTTGGAAACCTAAATGTAATCTTACTGGTTCCTGTCATGGTACTGAGTGCTTCTTTTTTCTAAGGATACTTACATCATCAAATGTATGATACTTACATACATCAAAAAACTGTTTGTCAGGGTGTATTTTGCTTGAGTCCTGAAACAGAAGGATGAAGGGAGAGTGACATTTGTTGTTTAATGCGTTGTCTAAACTTACATGTCTGTGTAAGCAGATATTCTTAAATATGGCCTCATTTTCACATGAATGTACCATTCTGGAAGTGCCATTTGTTTCCAGCAAGGTCCTCCAGGATCTTTGGACTTCCAGAATCTACATGGTTTTGGCACTTACACTGGCTGATGACTCATGAGAGATGATTTTAAAAAATAGATTAATTTTCAAAGTAAATTATATGTACATTTGAAACTGCTCCCCTTATGAAAAGGGAAGAAGCTATGCATGTGGTATGTATCACAGTTTCTTTCTTACGAGTGAGTCAAATAAACAAGGTATTTCAGGTATTTATCATGACTCATTTATTCATAGAATCAGAGAATATGCGGAATTGAACAATTTAGGATCACGGAGTCCAACTTTGGCCCTGCACAGGACAGCCCTGAGAGTCACACCGTGTGCCTGAGAGCACTTTCTGAACTCTGTCAGGCTTGGTGCTGCACCCAGTTCCCTGGGCAGCCTGTTCCAGTGCCCAACCACCCTCTGCGTGAAAATTCCTGATCTCCATCCTAAACTGCCTCTGACACAGCTCCAGGACATTCCCCCTGGTCCTGTCACTGGTCACCACAGAGAAGAGATCAGTGCCTGCCCCTCTTCCTCCCCTCATGAGGAAGTTGCAGACTTCAATGAGGTCTCAGCCATGAGGTCTCAGCCACCCTTGTGCTTCCTCTCCAGATCCTTTACCATCCTTGTGCTCCTCCTTTGGACACTCTAATAGCTTTAAAATTTTCTTATGTTGTGTTGCCCAAACCAGCCCCCAGCACTGGAGGTGAGGCTGCCCCAGCTCAGAGCAGAGCAGGACAATCCCCTGCCTTACCTGGCTGTGATGCTGTGCCTGATGCCCCCCAGGACAGGGTTGGCCCTCCTGGCTGCCAACCTGATTAAGATTCAGATTCCACTTTCTGTTGATGGGGATATCCAGCTCCCTTTCCACCGTGCCTCTCTCCAGCCTCCCATTCCCCAATCTGTCTGTACATCCAGGGTTGTCCCATCTCAGATGCAGAATCTGTAACTTTCCCTTTTTCAACTTCATATGGTTGGTGATTGTTCATCTCTCTCATTTGTAGTGATCTTTCTGCAGGGCCTCTCTGCCTTCAGGGGAGTCAACAGCTGCTCTCAATTTAGTGGTGTTGAGAAACTTACTTAGTATTCCTTCCAGTCCTGTGTCTGATGCTGTTTTGGTTTTTACCTTTTTGCTTTTATATGTTTTCTGTATTCTTTACACATATATTTGTAGCTTTGTAACTTCTTATTGTAGCCTAACTTATTTCAACATTTTTCTAGGCAGAAAGACAAAACATGTTCCAAAGCCCCTATCCTATCTTGGTTCTCTTTATAAGCCAAGGCCAAAAAACAGCTCTTCAGATGCATTTTTGTCTTCAAGGTTCAGTCCCATCTAAGGGGAGAATTTAGAAGGGGCTTGGACTAGGTGGGGGTTGCATAACCACTTCTGCTCCTAATTGGTCCTTTTTTTGTCAAGTAAGCTAATTTACCAAACTTATAAAACTTCATGCGCTCCCGTGGGAAGTAGGCTTTTGTGGACATTTTTCCATAGCTGCCTCTGGAGGCCTTCAATAAAAATTCACTTTTATATTAATTCCTATACTAATGTTATCTCAAAAGTGTGTTGTTTCATTTCTCAGTTGAAAAAGGCATCACATCCAAGTCATTTATGAAAATGTTGAAGAAGTAGGCTAAGGATGGAGTCCTGTGGAACCCCACTAATGACAGGTCCCCAGTCTGATGTCACCCCATTCACTGTAACCCCTTGTGCAGGACCCATGAGCCACGTGCTCACCCATCCCATGACGTGTGTATCCAGCTGTGGGATGGACATTTTGTCCAGAAAGATCCTGTGAGAGACAGCATCAAAAGCTTTGCTGAAGTTAAAAAGGTTACATCAACGGGCTTTCCTAGATTAATTTAGGTGTGCTACCCTGTCACAGAAGATCAGATTTGACAAGCAGGACTTCCCCTCATGAAGCCATGCTGGCTATGACTGATGACTTTGTTGCCCTCCGGGTGTTTTTCAGTACCTCCCAGAATAATCTTCTCCATGCTTTAACTGGACACAGAAGTGAGATTATCAGGTCCATAGTTTCTTTCTGTGTGAGGACATCCCTCCATTGAAAATCAAGACAATATTTCCTGGTATCCAGTCAACTGAGACCTCTCCAGAATTCCAAGACTACTCAAAAATCATTGAGAGAAACTTTGCGATGACATCAGCTAACTCTTTGACTCTTGAATTAATCCCATCAGGCCCTGTAGATTTATAGGGATCCAGCTCATGCAGCAGATCCCTCACAAATTCAGGGTCAACAGGGATTTTATCATTCTTGGATTCATGGTCTTCCAGTTTACAAAATGTTGAAGATGAAGACAAGGAATGCATTAAGCACCTTGGACTGATCCATGTGTGTGTTTGTGAGGTGACCACCCTCATCCTGTAATGGGCCAATGTTATTCTTATCTGCTTTTTTGTCATTACATGTTTGAAAAAAACCTTTTTTTATTGCTCTCACTATTCTGTCCAGTTTCAACTCCAATTGCGCTTTGGTTGTACCATTTTTTTTCCTCACAGCGGTGAACAGCGTTTCTGCATTCTTTCTATGTCACCTGACCTTACTTCCACTGGGCACACACCTTCTTTTTTCTCCTTATTTCCAAGGTTCAGCCAAGCTGGCCTTCTGCCTCACCTGCTAGGCTTCCATTATTTGGGAATTGCTTGCTTCTGTGTCCTTAGGTGGTGATGATTGAAAAGTGACAAGCACTGACAGACCCCAGCACCTGCAAAAAGGTTTTTCCCAGGTGACTTTACTCACTAATTCCCTGAGCCTCTTGAAGTCTGCATTTCTCATGTGTGGGATTGAGGTTTTGCTGGCACTTTTCCTCCTGTAAACAGAGATTTTAAACTTAATCACTTCGTGGTCACCGTTGTCACGCAGCAGATCATGGGGGGATCTTTCTGAGCCAGCTCCCTTAGCACTTGTTCTATAAAGTTGTCATCGAGATTATTGAGGAATCTTCTGGCCCAGCTGTGTGATACTCCCATTTGATTTCTGGCAAGTTGAATTCCCCCAGAACGACAAGGGCAGTTGACCTGGAAGTATCCCTTAGTACCTCAAATAAGTGATTCGTTGGCAACATCATCCTGGCTAGGAGGGTTGTAGTAGACTCCTGAGATGACATGTGAATTATTTTTTCCCCTTGATTCTTACCCAGAGGCTCTCAATTGTGCCATTGCTGACTGTGAGCTCCGTACATTCCACTCCACAATGTACAGTGCCACACCTCTGCCTCTTCTTGCTGCCTGTCCCTCCTGAAGAGGCTGTAACCATCCAGCAGGGCACTCCAGTCACAGGTCTCATCCCACCACTTTTCACTTATGCCAGTGGTGTCAAATCTCTGGGGCTGGGTCTAGCTCATCTTGTTTGTTCCTCATGCTGCATGCATTGGTGTAGAAATAGCTCAGGTGTGCTGCATTGTACCTTACATGTCCTGAAGCTGCTGCAAGGATCCCATTAGTGCTTGTTCCCGTAAGTTTTGTCACACCATCCCATTGCTCGTCACTGGCAGAGCTGATTTGGTCTCTTATCAAGGTAGTTTAAATCTCTATCAACAAAGTATGCTACTCCTCTCTAGTGGAGTTCTAGTGTGCTAGAACTCTTTTTCCCCTCTGAGAAGGGTGCATCCCATCCAGTGTCAGTACACCAGGTATTAAATAGATGATCTCATGGTTAAAAATCCCAAAAATATCCCAAAAAATTTCTGATTACACAAGCCTCAGTGTAGACCTGATGGATCTGCCTATTCCTATCAATATTATTCCTTGTTACCAGAAGGATCAAGGAACTCACTAGCTGTGCTCCTGATCCTTCAACCAGTCATCCAATTAGCTAGACAGATGGGCAGAGAAAACAGCAAGTTCAACAAGGCCAAGTGCTGACACTTGTCCGCAACAACCCCAGGCAGCATTACAGACTTGGGGCAGAGTGACTGAGGAGCTGCCCTGTCAGGAAAGGACCTGGGGGAAGAGGAGGCTCAGGGAGGGCCTTATCACTCCCTACAACTCCCTGAGAGGAGTATGTAGTCAGCTGAGGGTTGGCCTCTTCTCTGGGGCAATCAGCAGTAGGACCAGAGAGCAGTCAAGCTGTGCTCAAGGTGGTTAAGGTTGGACATGGGATAGAAATTCTTCACAGAAAGGGTGATTAGATCTCAGAATGAGCTGCCCAGGAAGGTCACCATTCCTGGAGGAAGGAATGGATGTAGCAGTTGGTGCTGTGGTCTGGTTGACGTGGTGGTGTTTGGTCACAGGTTGGACTTGATCTCAGACCTCGTTGATTCTGTGATTCTATACATGCAAATTACCTTCTTCCAGCCTTCATTTTCAACACACCCTTGCCTAATTACCTTGTGGGGTGCTGAGTCTGTCTTCCTCACTACATTTATTTACTGCAACTGATTTTATCATATGAGAAAAGGAGAAGGGTGCAATAGGGCATCAGTTGTTAGGATTAGATTTTTAGGTTATAAATGCAAAGAAGATAAACAGGTAGCCTCATGAACAGGTTTATTGCAATTTCATGTTAGAGGGCAGAGCAGTAGTAAAGGTAGAGGCTGAACTTAACTAGGAACAGGTTAGCTTTCATCTTCAGCTACTAATGTACGCTGTTTTATACTCTGATGTCTGAAAGATCTCTAATTCTACTTTACAGATAAGTCATCATGATTCATCTGTTTTTCTTTTAGGTGAACTGGAAGCAGGAAGAAGAGTTTAGACAAGAATCCACAAATAAATTGTTTTTAGTAGCTAAAAATTTATTTTATTTAATTGAATTCTGTTCGTAGGAGGGAAACACATACATTCTTTCAGTAGCATAGTTACATCTCGGTGCTCAGAAAATATAAATATATCTATTTGAAATAATAAACTAAGTACAAAGAGAAATTGACTGTTTTAATAATTTAAATTAAGGATTTTTGATGTTTGATCTTTTAGGACTTCAGTTTTCTGGTGTTCTTTTTTTTTTCTCTTCATTAACAAATACTTACATATTTTGAAGAAATATTGGTCAAGTGTTAAATACTGATGATAGATCTGTAGTCAAGTAGTAATGTTCATATTTTGAAATGCCACCAGAACAGTATTTAAAAGCTACATATTATTAATTAGGATTTTGGTAAATTATTCTTACTTTTTAACTAAACGTTACTGGTTTTTTTCCCCATTTTCTTAATTATATCAAGCATATTGATTACTCTCAGGATTTACCATCTTTTTAAAACAAGTGAAAGAAATGGTCATATTTCATTAGAGAAAGTGGTGTACTAAATCTGTTAGGAACTCTACTGAAACTGATACACATACCGTGAAGTTCTGGATACAGTCATTAAATCCAGTGTTTGAGCAGTAGGTAGCACTAATAGTGGAATTTAGAGTCAACTAAAATGGTGCAAAGTTTAGATAGTGTTTTGAGTGATCAATTTTTAATTTAGTGTTCCAGAAATTTGATAATTTATGTAATTTTCTACATCTAGACCCATGTTATGAATAGGAAAAAATCTGAAATATGGAGCGGGAAGCTGGATGTTCTCTGCTAAAGGCACAGCTAATGTCATATTTTGCTCTTACCAAATACTGGTGGAAGTTTATACAGTCTCAGTTTTGCCTTGGTGACTTTTGATGCTTCACAGATTCAAAGGGATCTTCTGATTACACTTCAACAATTGCAGTTGTAGTTGAAGGCTCCTCACCATAAGAAAATTCTACAGTGTAAGAACATTTTAATCATGAATTGTGAAAAACAGGTAGAAATTCAAAATTTGTAAAACTTCAGCATTTCTAAACGTTTCAAATATAGATGAAAAATGAAATTACTGAAAATAGTAATGTCCATTGTTATTTTTTCACAGGCAGATAGCTATTCCTGACTGTTCTTACCTCTATATGATTTACTTTCTTTCTCCTGGACAATACTTTGTTTTTCCTTTAGAAGTGGCTAGTTCTCTTGTACTGCAAAATAATAGCACTCTCTTTGGACAGACTGTGAAGCTAGTGCAGCAAACACCAGCTTCCTTCTGTGAGAGAGTGACTTTGTCACAGCTCTTCTGTCCACATGTCTGTCCACATCCATCTGTCCAGTGATGAAAAGCTCCTTTTGTTCCTTTGCAGGGTTTATTAAAGCGAGGAGTGAATGTCAGGTTTTTTACTCAAGTTTTTATTATTGGTAGACTGGCAAGGAAACTAAGGTTAATCTTACTAAGGCAGACCTAAAAAGGATGTTGACAGCAGCATAACCACTTGCTCTATTTTAAACAAGGGATCAAATAAATTTTTTATTTTCATCTTCGTCACCTGATGGAGAATGTTGTCAGGATTATTAGCAGGATAACCATGTGCCTTTTACTAGGCAAGAAGTTAAAAAGACAAAGCTGTTGTGGTAGTACATTCCTTCAGTTACCTCACCTAGATTTCACAAACCATTTCTATCCTAGCCACTTGCATTTTGTTCTTAATAATGAATTTTGGAAAGGTTGCAACTTAACTTTTGACCTAGAGGACAGATAAATTGTTATATCAGAAGTCTGTGCCTTGAACAGGAAGAGCTGGGATCCTGGTGTTACTGGCATGGGTCCTGACCATATGTTGGTGTTTCCAACAGAACAGTACCATTTCTCGTGTTGTGTCACACCTTATTTTTTTACCCCTAGAACTAACAACAGTTTGATTCACAAGTGGCTCTCTTGTTTCTTGCTCTGTTAGGTTTATTTGGATTCCAAAAACCTGCTTACACCTGGAACTTGCATCAGTCATGATGCAAAAGAGCCTTTCAGTAAGCACTGAAAGCAATTTTTATTCAAGTTGTTTTAAGAAAGCATGAATATTCAATATTACATTAAGAATATTTGCTTTTCTATTGTTTGCATATTGTAGAAGAACTTATTGATGTTTTTTGCAATCCTCTCGTATAATAGTGCCTGTTCTGAGACACTGTTACACTATCATTTAAAAAAAGCCTTTGTGTCAATATATTTTAAAAAATGAAGCAGTCTCTCAAATGCTGAAGTTTTGTTAAACTAAAGGTAACTAATTAGCTATGAGTAACAGATGGGATAAGGGAAAGAGCAATCCTCTTGGATTCGGCTGGGATGTTAATGGATGTGATTTGGAGTCCATGACATCTACTGCTCCTTGAAAAAATGAATTTTAGATCATGGTAATTTTTTTTGAAGTTGTAGGTCCTGTAAGAGATGTGAAGAATCCTGAGAGTGGAAGAATTCAGAAGTGGATGTCAATGAGGAGAATTTAAGTTATTAGAAGTCAAAAATAGCATACAGAAAGTTCATTTCATCTTTAAAAAGTGACAAACAAAAATATACAAAGTATTTTTATTACTCAATAAGTAAATATAAAAGTTTCAAAATCACATTCTCCAGGTAGAAAAAAATTGACATTCCTACACATTAAATAAAATAGAATTCCTAAGGCAAATGAGCACAGAGAAGTCTAGTGAAAAATACGTAATTTATTTCTCTTTTTTAAAAATTGCATATGGTCAAGCTATGAACTCAGATTGGGATGCCTGTTGCCATACTTCTTTATGCTCAGTTTTTGTACATAAATTGTTTTTGGCAAGGACGTGACAGAACCTTACCCACCAAACCATATTTGAAGCACAATAGACACCCACCACTATGATGTTTTTAAATGGGCAATTGCTGTATTTAAATCTTTCTACTCCAGTAAAGGCCAGTATAAGGAGGCTTGCTCAATGGCAGGACTAGTTGGCTAGTCTTTCCCTTGTTAAGGAAAAACTTTGCATTCTTGGATACGTTGTTTTATAACATAATATAGTAATACAGGAATGAATAACAAGTAAGTGCTTAAGAGCACTTGCTCTGGTTTCTCCATTTTTGCTGCTGATGGAATTGATTTGCAATAGATTTCCAACAAATTGCCCACTCTTAACATTACCTGCGTTACAATAAGTTTGTTGTGTATATATTTTTCCCCAGATGTGGAAGTAAGATCTCTCCAGATGCTTCTGTAGTTTTGGCAAATGGCACTAGGTGGATGTTTGAAAAAGAATTTTTAACTAGTAGAGAAAAAAGTTTCTGCTGAAGAAGTATGTACTGGTTTAGGAATATGTCTTCCTCAGTTTAGTGTTCCCATGGAAATGCTCCAAACCATGCTCCTTGCAATTCCCACTCTCCCCCACATCAAGCTGAAGAGGACCACTGAAGGCACAGAAATTTAAGATCATGGGTTGAGGTAAGAACAGTTTACTGGAAACAGCAGTGAAATAAGACAACAGACAGAAGCAGCAAGTCTATTAATAACGAAGTGTGTACAAGAAAGGCAAACTATTCACATGCAAACGCTCATCATGCAGACCCTGGCATTATTCAACCGCTCACTTTACTACAGGACCCAGAAGGGATCCTTCCTCTCCCCTGAGGATGTGAGGTGGTGTGGAATGATCTCTGGGTCCTGGCAATGCTCCTGGCTACTGCAAAAATTAACCCTGTCCTGGCTAGAACCAATGGGCTAGACCTGTCACCCATTCTGTTGCACAGGTTAGTTTGCACTTAGGGGTTTGGGAGAATAGCTTTGTCTGTGAAGAATCCTGTAGGCATAAATGGGCTTGGTGGGCTAAAGAATGAACAACTTCTATGGTGAATAGACCCCTTCAGAACACCATAGTTACCCTTAGAGCCTAAAAACTGGCTATAAATAAAAATTGACTATGAAGAAAGTGATTAAAATTTTCTCTAACTACACTAACAGTAGTAGATCTTGGACTCATGACTTGGATCATCTTGGACTTTCTGAATCTAGTGGGATGGTGATATTTTTTGTCAGAATTTGCAAGGAAAAGACAGAAATATAAAAGTGGAATTCTGTGCAATATTAAACACAGTTTTGAGTATTTTACTCTTCCTTTAGGCTACTAATTCAAAGCATCTATATGCTACCTGTTCTCAAGAATATTCTAAACAAATCTGTGTATGGTTCTCCGTTATTGAGTCCCAAATGTAAACTGTTTCATGGTTGATTTTGTTGTTTTAAGGTATTATTCTGAAATTTAGACAGCTTGCAAACTTCTATCAGATTTATTTTATTACATCAGTTTCGTTCCAGCTGCAAATGACAATGAATGTGAATATAAGTCGTTCTCACTTATATTGATTTCCTGTATTTGAGGAAAAAAATTAATAAACATTTTCTATCTCTGAAAACAAAGATGTCTTATCTATCTCAGGCACACAATTTCTTTGGTTTTATGTCTTCTTTGCTTGTTCAAGACTAGTATGGAGGCTAGGTCTGTCTGTAAAACTCCTGTCTTCTGAAATGAAGGTGTGTTTTTGCATGACTGTAAAAGGGCAGCCGTAGATAGGCAAAGCATTCATTGCTATCATCTGACTGTCTATTAAGAAACTTCTAGTGTAATTACCTGGGCTTTGTGAGAATCTGTTAGAGCTTTTCTAATTACATAATTTTATTACAGGGTTCATTTGTAGTCTTTCTTAGGTTTAATCTTTCTGAGAAATGTTTCTGTAAACACTGACATTTAAATTTGAAATAGGTTGAAACCTTGTCACCAGGAGTATGATGGACAGTATGATTGGATTGACCAATAATCACTGACTTTCCATCACAAGTACTGCCAGAGTTCCACTGTTTTAACTGGAGTGAGCATGCCTCTGACTCATTGAAGTGCCACACAAAAATAACAGTTGCTTCTCATAAAGTCAACCGCAAAATAAAAACATAGCCTGAGGTTATTGTTATTGCTGTTTTAAAATTACAGACCCTAGATTTACTTGTTAAGACTTGATATTTGCATTTCACTGTAATAAAAAGAATGTTTATTTGATGTCTTTTAAATGGCTGTGCTGCTCATTTCCATGAAATTTGGCAATATAAGCATGCATTTGTAAAGCAAAACGGGGACTAGAAAACCATCCTTTGGAAAGGCATTGCAAACACATGATTTCTTTTTTCATTTATTTTATTGCCACTTAGGCACTTTTTTAAAAAAAAAAATTCTGTCCATTCTCATTCCATATACATTTATTTCTGTCAAGGCAAGCATGTTCTCGTCTGAGAGGGTCAGTAAACACTTTTTATAAAGGGTTTTAAATCATCTCCTATAAGTTAGTAAATGTGAGGTTAGGGAGAAATGACAACTGTCAAACATCTATGGCAGCTGACAGCATCTCTTTTCCAAAGTGTATTCTTGGTCATTTGTACTTGAGCTTTCTCCAACTTTTAGCAATTCCAGGTATTTGTGAAATTTCCAGATGTATGATTATAAAGCTGTAATAGAAACTACAGAAAGAACAGAGCATGGAATAGTTCCACATTTCTGTGGAGTACACCAGAGTGTATTTTATAAGAGTACACAAATATAACAAGTCCTGAATCTGCTGGGAATAATAAATTGAAGAAGGTTCATGATATATTGGTCATATTACACTCATCTCTGTATCTGATCTTGGCCATTGACAGAAGAGATGTACTAAGTTGTATGTCTTTCTGGTTCCCATAAATACACTGTTTTATGTTCTTAACAACTATCTGTGCAAAGACAGTTTCATAAATTGTATAATGTGATGGTAGAACAATTTTGATAGCAAGCATTTAACATTTCTGCCTCTTTTTTCTAATAAATAAAAAATTTTAAAATCAAACAGGAAAACAAACAAGTTAAATAAATGGCTCTGAGGACAAAAAAAAAAAACCCAAACAAACAAAACCAACCAAACAAAAAAACAAACCCACAATAAACAGAATCCCATTAAAATGAAGACCATTAGTTTAGTCCAATTATTTGTGGCACTTGTAGCTTACATAAATATTAAGCTGTCAGGTAATAAAACATGCCATGTCAGGTCGTAAAAAAAAAAATAGACCCACATTATGTCCCATTGTCATTTTTTTTAAATATCTGTTGATGCACACTACTTCAGAGAAAGTGATTTCTTGAAGAAGTGGTTGAAAGAATAGATTTCTTTAACGGTGCCCAGAAGAAATGAAATTGACAGTTTAACAAGTGATGCCAAAGAAAACACACCTTCTTAAAAGTATTATTTTTAATGATTTCTTTGTTGTAATTCACAGCCAATTTGCTGAATATAAATTTTGCGTTAGAACAGAATGTTTCTAAGCAAACAGAAATTTTAAGTAACTGTATATTTAGGAAGCAGGATATTTGTGCTAATATTTCAGTAGCTAATTTGTAAGACACTTGGGTATATAGCTACATAAGGAAACCAGCTTATGCCTCATCTAACTGAACAACACCTAAGATTTTTGCAAGCAAAGGCAGCAATATTCTGTGGCTGTGCGAGCTGCGGCAGTCAGAGATCAAGGCAGGAATTACTCCTGCTGTGTGCAGGGCTTGTTAGACCACGTGTGGCCTTGCAGGTCCCAGCTCTGGTCGCCGTAATAGTTCAGAAGCACAGAGAGACAATGGCAGGCAGGCGCCGAGGGGAGGCGGTGGGGCTGGGGTGCTGTGCCTGGCGGGAGAGGCTGCGGCGCTGGCGCGGGTTCAGCTGCGAGCAGGGGCGGCCGCGGGCGCACAGCGCATCCTCAGCACCGCCGGGAGCGGTGCGGGAGGCACAGCTGCGCTCCTCACAGCAGCGTGTCGTGGGGCTTGAGAGACAGCAGCACAAAACTGAATACCACAGGGTCAGGATGGAAGTAGGGAAAAGCTGGTTCCCCCCCCACCCCCAGCAGAACAGCTGGGTGGGGCCCAGGCCCAAAGGAGGCCGTGTTGTCTCATGTGCTGGGGATGTGGTACTTCAGCTAGGTGAAGTCCTGAACGGCCTGGTCTGAGCTCACAGATGAGCCTCTTGGGGCAGGGGTCCTGGGGCTCCAGGACTGCCAGTATGAATGAGCCTCTGGTGGTGTAGTTTACACTGAAACACATTTCACAGCTGATCTGCTTCTCCGGCTATGTTTGTAGGATAGTGTTGCTGACAGTTCTCCTCTCCATGTCTTGACTTCCATTAATTAAATTCAGAATTTCAGTTCAATTTTATGAGGGCACAGAGCATATGTTCTATTTCAGAAACTTGCTATGATGTTAATTTCAAGGTCTTCATAAGCAAAACAATTTGAAAAGAGACAATGTGATTTAAAAAGATGCTGATATTCCTGCTGTGTAGATTGGGTTCAGAGTTGAGAGTTAGGGACTTCTTCATTAAAGTAATTAGCAATACAGATAAAGATAAAATAATTATTTTTTAAAAAGATTTCTGGCCCCTACTGCATTTGATGAAGAGGAAGAAGTGTTTTGGGGCTTTTTGTCAATGTATGATTTATAACAGTGTGGAATCAAATAGACTGCTCTAAAATGTATTTAACTCTTTGAAGACGTTTTGATTAAGCATTCAGTTGTGTTTGAGTTACCTGTTTAGCAAAGCCGTTATGAAGAAGCTGGGATATTTTTAAATGGTGTACTAAATACACAAAATTTACTTTTTAATGAATATGATAAAGTATTACTTTGGAGTAAGTCTGTGACTTTTACTTTCTCCATTTCAATGTCTGAATTTTAAAGGTTCAGATCATAACCTTACTATAAGAAAATCAAATGAGAATATTGAAGACAAAGGGAGTAAAGATACTCTGAGAATAATTTTTTTTTTGCTATTTTTTTATTACCTGTCATAATGTCTTAGTGACTCTGTCTTGATGTGCCATATGTTACTAAATTTTCATGTACTAACAAGAAGTCAGAACCCAGCAGATGACTTCACTTTCCCCACTGTACTTCCTGTGCACATTATTTTAAAGAAGGCTAGGGTTGGTCAGCTAAGTACACATCATTGTTCTGGTAGATGAGTCCAGCCCAAGCTGTAGACTTCATTGTTTAAAGTAGTTCGGTGTGCTGCATTGAAGCTTAAGTCGAAATTGTTCTCTGACAAACAAAATTCAGACCTCGTACAGTGTTTTTTCCATCTTGCAAAGCTATACCCCACTATTCTGAGAGACAAAAGTTTTAGAGAGAAAGCTGCAGAACAGCAATTCTTCTTTTACATTAAAGAAATACCCCTAGTGAAGTCCAAATACACAGTGTTACAAATACTCATAATTGCAGTTTTATATGCAGATTTGCATTTATAGTCATATATTTTTTTAATTGCTGCCATCCAAAAAGCTTGTCAATTAAGAACTTTTTTAAGTCATTGTGAGGCAGGTGTAAACAATTCAGTGGTGTAAGTTAAGCAATTGGGGAGAGTGTGTCAGAGAGTATTCATATTTTGTAGATCTTCTCCCTAAATGTTTCCTTTGTTAAAGAAGCCTCCTTTGAAAGAGGCTTCAAAACAATTTAACAATGCTATAAGACTAGCTCACATTCTCATACTGCACAAGGTACTTTCACAGATCTTAGTACTATGTTTTGCTTAAAATTTTTCATGCAATGTGCAGCCTTGATGGTAGTAGTTGTTTCTGGAAGGTACTGACATTTTTTGAAATGTGTATCTCCTAGCTTGCTGGCTTGTAACTAGGTACATTTCTAAAATTGGTTTCCTCTTTTGATATTTGAATGTTGTGGGAAGAGAGGGAAGAAAGGAAGGAGCTTGGGTAAATTCTATTGTCACTTCAGAAAAGACATTAAATATTATGGGAATTTCAAGAAATGAAGAATCACTGAACAGCTGGTCCAAGTTTCTGCCTTTGTAATCAGAGAGTAAAGACTGCATCTTCAATGGCAGGAATGCTTTTGTTTAATTTTGAAGCATTACTTAACATCAAAAAGAAAACAGTTTTTAGACTCCTCTTCATACCTGATAATTCCTGGTATGTATGACAGTATAAATGTCAGTACATTCAAACATTTAACACATTAAAAAAAAAGTGTTAAGCTGTGTATCACCAGCAGAGCTGTAGATTTTCTAAGTTATTTTGAAAATATTTGAAAATATGCCAAATTCATAAGGCACTACCGTATCAGGCAAGACAGAAAATTTGCTGACTGAAGTTCGGTATTTTATAAGGTTCTGGAATCTGTATATTTTATGATTGCCAAACCTTTAGTTTACCTAACTCATTACACAGGTAGAGTAATGAAAAAAGATGTTTTACTTATTTCACTTCTTTTGTTATTGTATCTTTATTTCAACTTCCTTTGTTATTATAAATATTCTCTTCATTTTTTCAGTTTCTGTATGAGAATTGAAATCAACAGCCATATAGAAAATAACTACAATCAAATTCACCATCGAAGTGATAAGTTTAAACAAAAACATATGTCTCATAGCTTCTTTGACTAGATCTTCTATATTTTCTGGGTGATTAACAGAAATCAGGATCTTGGCAGGCCATTCTGTTAAACAGCAGAGCCTTACAGGACCTTTGGATTTGGGTCAAACATCATGGAAAATGCTTTGATAAAGGTATATAAAATTATGTAGTGGATGAACATTTCCCCAGGGCATTAAAGGATGAATTTTAAAATCTTCATTACCATGTCTTAAACTTTTAGTGGAAATTGTTTTTACATCTTACTTTGGATGGACCCCTGTGCTTCTGCTTCATAGAGGAGAGTCCTTTCACACCAAGTACAGTTAAATCTGGTCATCTGACAATAACCCAACATCCTATATTTCCTTTCCTTTTACTGTGCAGAATGCTTTGTATGTCCTAATCTGTTTTAAACTTGTAAATCGATGTTCCTGCTTAGGTTTTTTCATGTTCTGCACACTCAAAAAATTCAATATATATACTTCAGATTGCATTCAAGATTTATCTTTAGAAATCTGAAATATGGCATAAATACAGTATGCTTTATAACCAGCTATGTAGATCTTGTCAGCATGATATATGAGAGTCAGTTTCTGCCTTTATGGTGTGAGTTTTGTCCACAGTGTTTCACAGGAGGAAGATGACAGCACCCATTGCACGCTGTTAAGTCCGTAGGTGAGTCCACAGAACAAGAAAAGAGTTATTGTTGGAAGGGAATTAAAGATCTAGATCCTAGCCCCCCATGCCTTGGGAACAGACTTATCCACTAGACCAGGCTGTACAGTTTCTCTGGGAAACCTGTTCCAGTGCCTTACCATACTTACAGTAAATAATTTCTTCCTAATATCTGCTTTAAACCTGTTGTTCTTTGCTTAAGGCTTTGTCCTATCACCATATGCCCTTGTGTAAAGTCCCTCTCCAGTGTTCTTTTAAAACCCCTTTATGTGCTGAAAGCTGCTATAAAGGCTCCCTGGAGTGTTCTTTTCTCCAGGCTGGGAAGATCCAACTCTCTCAGCCTGTTATGCATAAAGCTGAGGAAGAGCTTCGACAGCTCCCAAGATCCAAGTGTTGTTGCTGCCTGTTGTTCAAGAAGTGTTTGAACAACACTCTCAGACCCACATTTTTGTGATTCTTTGGTAATCTGTGCAGGGCCAGAAGCTGGACTCGATGGTCTGTGTGGATCCCCTTCAATCCAGGACATTCTGTACCTGTTTGCTGTGGAGATTAGTTAACCCTGAGGTGTGCTCCAGCATCCTGATGGTCTTAGTACTCTCCCATGAGATTACATGCAATCAATAGATTTTGCAGAAGGTAGATCCCTGGAACTGAAGAAGACTGACTCTTCTGCCGCTTCCAAGAAGGAGAACTCTGGTGCGGTCTCAGTACTACTTAATTAAAAAAAAAATTAAAAAAAATTTAAAGTGCGGGTGATAAATTGATAGATATAGATCTACCTACAGTTACAGGCTGACTCATAATCCTCCAATGTACTCTAATAAGAAAAAATTAATGGGCTATCACTGGACAATACAAAAAGCATCCATAATCAAAAGGATATTTTTCTTCTCTTACACAAAAGAATTACAATGCTTTGCTTGCAAAAAGTCTTCATGTACTTCCGAATAAAGAAAAATACAGACACAGGTCTTAGATACAGTGACAGACACCCAGAAACCCTTTTGTCCAGCCCATCTTCTGGTTTATTGAAAAAGATGACATTCTGTGACTAGCAGCATGCATTTATTATTTAACAGTATTACTGTGAGCCTCTGCCAGTCTTTATCTTTTTCTTTGTGTCCTTGCCCAGTCTTTTCTTGGTATGTGTTCTCAATATTATTTAAAATAATCATAAAGAAGTATGCTCAGATTTCTGCCAGCTTTGTCTTTGTTCCATCTGTCCAACTCCAGTTTTACCACCATTTTAAAAACTGATTTTGGGGTTTTATTACTATACCTGGGCCTGGAATAACTATTCTCAAATGGAATAAGCACTTGGAAAGATGTCCATAAGTCCAAAAACCATCCTTTCTGCCTAAATAAATTTTATGATCTTGGTGTTCCCACAACACAATCCAAATCGTTCATCTTGTCCAAGAGCTGGGAAATGGCAGCACGCCATAACTTCAAGGGCTGATTAACCATTGCCAAGACCTTAGATGCCAAATGCATAGCTGCCAAGGTTTTCAAGGCTCTTGGAAATCACCCAAACTTGATTTTTTTTTTTCTGGAGAGTAAGTGTTTCTCCTGGTAAAATGGTTGCTTTTCAGTTGTGATGACAACTGCCTTGTGACAATGAGTCTACTTTTTCTAAAGATGAACTGGATACTTTCAGAGTATTAGCAAAGACTTCATTACACTGGGTTCTTTGTCTCTTTTCTCCTGTCCCTGTCTGCTCTTAGACAAGCACTGCTGTCACATAACTGGAAAAATAACATAGTAGCTTTGTGTTTTACTGCAGATAGCCGGCCCCTGCCTGCCTACTGCGTTTTGTCCAATTTCAGTTGTGCTAGCTGTTGTTTATATTTTGATTTCAGTATCAAAATACTAGGTAAATAGAGGAAACCTTTGATCTAGGTGTTGTTACCCCTTCATTCAGTTGCCTGTCACTTTGCTAGGGTCTGTACAGAGAATAACTGTTCTTGAAGGAATCTGCATTTTTTTTCATAATGTTGAGATTAAAGAATCTCTTTTGCGGCGATCTTTGAAGACAAATGTTACTAGAATTTCTGTGAACCAAAAGCATAGTGATGTTTCAAAGGAGAGATGCCAAACTGATCTGGATTATTTAATCCCTGTTTTTCTATTTATTGTGGTTCCACTAAACATTTTTATTGATTGAAACTGAGAAGAAATTAGCTAAAATTATAGTTAAAATTATATAGTCCAGAATTAAACTACCTTATACCCTCTGGGTCAGGAAGATGTAGGTCTAACCATTGTGGTCAGTGATGCTGATCTTTAAAATTACCTTTAATGTTTTTGTTACACAGCATCAGTTCATGGTTCAGCGGAATATACTAAATTAAGGTGCTAGGCCTTTTAGTCCTAAAATTGTACTAATATTTTCATCACTGCTGCTAAATGTTGTATTTCTGACTTGTCCTAGCTGACCATTGAAAGTCAACATAAAACAAGAGTTTATTATGCTGTCTGTATTTTTTTAATATACTTTATCTGTGTAATTATTTTGAAATGCTTGAGATGATATGAATCTGTAAAGGCTTCTGACGTAGCTGTTTTTGTCTCTCATTAAGGACAGGGAACTTGCTCTGCAGCATATGGAGGAAAAAGAAAAAAACATAGCGGGAAACAGCAGAAGATGATTAAAAGATTTAGAGAAAATGATGAGACTGAAGTACAGCCACACAGAACATCACAGAAAAGAGCCAGTTACAAGGGTTATCAGTGAAACAAGCAAAGTTTTAGATTTTTCTTGTTATAAGCTAAGTGATGCCGGGCTTTGTGTTCTTAGGGTTTTTTATGAGAAACCTAAGCACACAGAGAATGTTTAAGAGCTGGTAATCATTGCAGATGAAATTAGCAAGGAAAGAAATGCGGAACTTTTAAAGATAGTTCATGCTGATAAAAACAATGTTTGTTTTTCTCGGTGTGAAAGGTAGAATTTATAAAATATTAATTAAATTATGCTTTCATTTACAATAGGAAAAAATGGTCACTGCATTTAGTAGTGTCAACAAAAATGGTTTTATTTACATGGAGAAGATAATTGGTTTCAAACTAGTATGTGAAATAATTCTCTTTTGTTATAGATTGTCTGACTTTCTGCTTTATTTGATCACAAGCAGAAGGAGAAGCCCCTTAAATGTCATACATTTTGCTCTGGCTAGTTATTCACATCCCTCAGTTTGTTTGTCACCTAGATTGGTAACATTCTTAGGAGCAACTCTTGTGCAGAGTCAGTGTCCTGGGAGACAATAACACATCAAAGAGGAAGAATGAATCAGCTTAAATTGGATGGAGATGAAGAAAGAGTCAAGATGAAAATGACCTGAGGACAAAATGCAAATTCTGAGTAAAAATTAATACAAATATCTAAAGTGAAAAGGAGGTGAAAACAACAGCAGTGCAGAGGATCAGTACAACACTGAGTCTTACTGCTTTTGGCTCAGAACATATCTGTGATCAGGTTTTCTAGTATCATGAAATTTCTGGAATTCATGTATGCAGTTGATAGCCAAACAAATACATTCTTACACAATAAATCCATGTATTTATTTTAAAAAACCCAACGAAACAGGTAAATGTTTTGTTTGTAAAAGACAGCCTGGTGTTATTTCTAAAAAACTTCTAAGGAGTACAAACTAATGTTGAAAGAGAAGATTACTCAGCCTAATACAGATATGATCTTAGATTGAACAAGACTTCTTAATACATCAGCCTTATATTTGATGTGCAGTGTTACTGCCATTAGGGAGTTACATAATGCCATGAAACTATAGGAAGTGTATTTTTTGCTTGATGGCTCTGAGTTATAAATATCAAGTGTACGTATAGCATACACATATCAAATGTATGTAATAGGAATGAGATATATCTGATTTGTAAATTGTAATAAATGTGAGTTACCACACTTCTTCTCAGCCTTTTGGGGCTTTTAATATCAGGTAAATTGAGGATGTTCCCTACTTTTCCTAAAAAATAAATAATTCCCATCTTACACAGAAAGAAAGAAAACGTACCTCTCCTGCATAATAGTCATCATTAAATAATTTCTTCAATTTCTTATGAATCATTGATCTCTGTTCCCAGGTCAGATAATTCTGTTCTGGCTACTTGATATGCATCAGTACTGTGATAAGTACTAGTGTCTTGTGTTTCTTCCTGCCAGAGGTATCAGTATCCAGGAATGCAAGTGAAGCACCTCCAAAAAAACCTTCAAAAAAGCAAGCAAGCAAGCAAGCAACCAGCTAACCATCTAAAAAACCCAAACCAGCAAGAAAGGAGAACTATTAACTGTATATTTTTTCTTTTGACATTACAGAATAGTACAGTTTTAAGAGGAGTAATTACTGGAGCTTTTTGCCCCTACAGGGCTTTCTTTATTTCTCAGTAACAGCTGTTTAGCAACAACAGTTGTAAAAACTGTCAGCAGTTTTCAAATTAATGTTTTTTGACTACTTTGCAAACAACCCCTTTCATTTTATTCATGAATCTTCCCAACATGAAGCTTTGAGGTACAGATGACAGAAAAACAAGCAACAAAAAATCAAGGTCTTCTTTCCTAGTTTTGTGATTAATTTTAAAATATGATGACATGAAAGCTTTCATCTTGTACGCAAAAACCGTAAAAATCGGAAGTTTTTAAAAGCCTGGAAGTATGTAAGTAAATGTTTTAGATACCAAAACTGCTAATAATGTGTGGTGCTTTCTCATTGTATGGATAACAGCAGTCATGTGGGGCAGTATGAACAACATGAAGTGCTCTTTTGGAGTATGACCACACAGTTGAGGAGAACAGCTGATAGCATATGCACTGAAGATGCAGCTGACAATGCATGACTTTTTATTTCAGCCTTTGCCCTGTTAAGCTTTTGATTAGTCAGTTCAGAAAGCAACTCTGCTCAACATTCATTTTGGTTCTGGGCTTCATGGGTTATATTGGGGATTGTATGAGAAAGACAGAGAAACCTGGATGAGAAGAAAGGATGAATAAAGTCACCGTGAGTCTTTCCTCAAGTCTGCTAGAAGCTATTTTCTTAGTGCTATGTCTTAGTGTTTTGCATGTCTTAACTAACACTGCTTATCAGTGTAGTGAATAAACTTTATTTACCTATCCTCAGCTCTCAAGTGCAATACTGTTCTCTAAGATACGTGGTTGACTTTAACCAGTCTAAATGAAAAAATGCAAAGCACTTTCACAATGGTAGCCATCTAATTATACTTAAATATAGTGATTAAATTTTACAGTTTTTCTGACTGTAAAGTTTACCATTTAAATGTAAATCTTGACAAGAAAATAATAATTCAGAATTAACTTTGACTTCACATGTTCTCTTCCTAATGTCAGTGTGTTTTCTAAAGTAAAGGTTTCAGAGGTTGATATATAGGCTTACAGGGCTGTGATCATTAATGGCATAGTTATAATAGTGTTGGCTTTTGTGAATTAAGAAATTCAAAGTTTAAAACACAAATGCTAAATAGCTTGAACACAACATCTGTAGGATTAACTATTAGTTATTATTAATGCATTTCAAATGCAGAAATATTAGTGAAAACAGCTCTGTAATTATTGGATTAAGGTATTTGTAGGTTTTGTCTGTTTATTTATGTTCTTTGAAATATGGTATTTCAGATATGTGCTGTATCATTTGTTTTTCCTTGCCACACTCCATCCATTCCTTCCCTTGTTCCTTCCATTATAAGCAGCTCTTTGTAGCTATCCAGATAAGGAACGCTTATAATGAGGATGTGAGAAATATGAAATACTTTAAAAAATAGTTTTTGCAGGTGAGAAGGCAGCTGGGAAGATTGTACATCATCCCAAATTCTTTGGGAGTACTGAAAAACAGTCTTGTGAAATAAAATCTTGAATTTAAAGACCTTGTGTCGTATTCCAAGTTAGACTTAAAATTTATTGTGAGGTAAAATTAGCAAAGTCCTTAATGCTACAATCCAGCAAAATCTGTTGTGATTCTTCCTCTGTGTAATCCAACCTAGAGTTTGCATAGCTTGTCAGTTATGTCTTCAATTCATGTTCCATAATGTTGTTTCATTTAAAATGTTCACATGTATGCAATTAAGAAGTTTCTGCAGCTTTGTGAACGGTGTTGTAAGATAGGCGTGAGAGCTCATCACTATTGTTAATAGAAGTGTTGAACACTGTCAGTTTGAAGGTTTTCTGTCTACCAGTCAAAACCAAGACTAGAAAGACAGTCAGCCAAAACTAGGAAGTCTTAACCGGTGCCACTGAAGTCAGTGATGCAGTCATCAACAAACAGATGTCAATCTGTACTACATATAATTTCTTCTTTTCCTCTCTAGTTCAATAGTAATCTTGACATGAATATTAGTACAGTACAACTGAAGGTTTGGAGAGTTTTTCCCATTTACTGTATTTCAAAAACATATTTGAACTGTTCAGAAAGGCTAAATCTTATATATTATTAGACTTAGGAGTTAAAGCCTTTTATGGAAGTGCTAGGGAGAGTGTAATCTGCTTTTAATCATATGCTAACAGTACAATGTTACTAAGCATAATACCTATTTTACAGATAAACTTTTCATCCTTATTCTAAAAAGGACAGAAAAAGTGCAGAGGAAAATCTGAAATATTCAGGAAAGCATTGTATTTGGTCTTATCCATAACAGCTGTCTCAACACTGCAGAAAGTCAGGCTAGTTAAAAATTATGGCCTCTGCTGTATCATGTAATGAATAAGAAGTTTTATTGATAGCAGTAAAAACTATGTTGTCTAGTGCTATTTCACACAAGGCTAATAACTGTTGTATGGTAGCTGTAGATAGAGTTTAATATACACATGCATTATTCTGAGTACTTCTTGGCAGTGTAGTTCTTTTATATTAAGAATTATCATTAAAATACAAATTTAAGTGTCACAGAGAAATGAGACCATTTCTGTAGACTTAGAAATTTTGAGGAAAAAAACCTGCCCGGGAGAAGCACAATGAAGAGAGGAGATGAGAGGAGATTTCTATGACATTACTTACTTGTGAAAAAGAACCAGTATAATCAAATAGCTTACAATCCTGAAGAGAAGCAGAATGACACGGAGAGTTCTATGCATAAAAAATAATACATATTGGTTAGAGATGTGTGGTCATATGGGCCATGGCATCAAATGGAAATAAAACTCTAAATTTAAAAACCATCTGAGGACTTTTGCACATGGAAAGCAGAATGTTAATTAGCTGTTTCTTGTTATATACATACCATTAATGCTAATGTAAGGAGTTTCTCCTAAAAGGCTGCATGTGTAAGCATGTAAAAGTATTTTCCTGCTGGCACCTTTTTCCTGTCTTGGAGATCTTTCCTCCATCATATATAGTATCATGGGAGCAGCTCTGCTGGTGAGAGGTGACAAGGTTGTTTGGTATTCTTCTAGTATTTTAAAAATTAAATCCTTTCCTAATAGAGAAGAAATCTGAATCTAGTAAAACATATGCTTCAAGCTGAAGATAGCTTTACACATTGCATTCTTTGACATTCTCAAGCACGCATCTGCTACATCACAGGTGTCAAGTTACATCTGGGCTAAGACTGAGGTTTAGCACATCTAGAAACAGAACAAATTTGGTCACTAAGAAGTGTGCTTTTATAGACTGAAGAAGCAGCTGTAACCTATGAGAAGCTCCTTATTTGTTTTGAGTTGGCTGTTGAGTTACTGTGTTATGGTATAGATTTCTCCCAGTTTGGTTTTATCTGCTTTGCAGCGTATTTTCCAAATGTGGGGGTTTGTTGCATTTCCAAACTGTACTTTCAACCTCTTTCTGCCCAAGTGAAAAAATAAAACTTCTCATGTTAAGATGCAAGTTTAGTTGTACCTGAACAGGATACAGGGGTCAGTTGTTCTGTTCATCCTGGAGGAGACTGAGGGGAGACCTCATTGCAGTTACAGCTTCCTCAGGAAGGGAAGAGGAGTTTCTTCTCTATGGTGACATGACAGGACCCAAGGGAATGGCCTGAAATTGGAGCAGGGGAGTTTTAGGTTGGATATCAGGAAAAGGTTCTTCACCCAGAGGGTGGCTGGGTGCTGGAAGAGGCTCCCCAGGGCAGTGGTCACAGCACCGAGCCTGACAGAGCTCAGGAGGTGTTTGGACAATGCTTTCAGGCACATGGTGTGACTCTTGGTGTGGGCCTGTGCAGGGCCACTAGTTAGACTCAATAGTCCTTGTGGGTCCCTTTAAGTCAGGATATTTTACAATTCTGTGTTTCTTTCTGAGGAGTATATCATCATGAGATTTGTTCAGAGGCTAGATTAAAGGAGAATTATATTTAGAGATGTTACTAAATTTATTTACAAGTAAAAAAAAATCAGGGTGAAGAACCTGAAAAGCGTGGAAAATTCATTACTTATGCTCTCATATTTCTATATTATTAATACTCTGCATTTTTAATAGAAGAAACACCTGTTAAATTTGGTAAAGCGTATGAACATTTATTAATGTCTTACTGTGATCCTTAGCTTTCCTGAAGCAATCCAGAAGCATGTTGGGGCCACTGTATATTCTTTTGCTGAACTTGCTTTTCATCACCAAAGGCAACAAAGAATTATTACTACCTATTTAAGAATGTATTCTATTCAAATGTATTCAAAAAAAATTCTGGTAATCCTAGGTCACCATTTTCTGCTTTATCCATGTACATCCATCCTTTCAAGAGAAAGGTCAAGGTCTTGTATGTGAAGAGGATATGTAAATACAGTAATTTACTGTTAGTATAATTTAAATTGCAAGTATTGTAAAATGAGTTAGATCAAAATTGGTTATTAAAGGACAGAATGACATAGAAACCACAAGCCAAATTATTGTTTTACCAAAAATTCTTAACATAATCATGCAGTAAAATATCTTACAAAAACAATTCCTCTTTTTCTGGTGGTGTGCTCATATTTTCAGTTCTCCTGTGTGGTCTTGGGGTTGATGGCTTCAGTCTGGTAGTACAGGCTATAACAGCAAGTTCTAATCACCTCAAGTCTGAGAAATGCAGTGCTCATGTTGACCCCTCTTCCTCCCTTTAGGATCTACCTGGAGTAATTTTTATGTCTGCTAGCCCAGTTTTACACTTTGATGTTTCTTCGCCAATGTGCAGGTTGATGTTACATATGATCTTATTACATACTATGCCTTTTGTGTATGCCAGATGTTATTTCCCTCTTCCCTTTGTTGCCCAGCAATTTAACTGAGCATCAGAGCATTGGATAACTAGTGCTGGGCTGAGCCTCTTTTTTTGGCATTCCCATGGCATTTGCACAATGTCTCCGCTTCTCAAAGCCTCTGCTGTCATACCAAGCCTTCTCCCTGTCAATGCCAATGCATTAGGGCCATGAATACCTCATTCTGCTCAAAGTATCCTGTTGCTGTGACTGTAAAAACTGCAGTTGCGACATCAAAAGGTAAGAGTGACCCAAGTTAGTGATAGCCACCTGTCAGAAGAAAAGTTTCTACTACAGCTTAAAATGAACATGAATCCACAGGCATGTTTAGGCAGAGAAAGCCTCAGGGCTGAAGCCTTGCAAACCATATTGGAAGCCTGTTACTGGCAGAACAACATCACTGGACTGCAACATTCACTCTTTCCCATTTTATTTTGCCTCTCAATTAATGCCTTTATTTCATATGCATTGTATGAAATAAATAAGTAAATAAAAGGACTGCAAAAAAACATGTTTACTAATAGGTGTCACTTTTATTAAATATGTATAGCAAAACTTCCCTGTCACAAAGTCATGTTAGACTGTGATCATTCTCCTGAGAGGACAAAAGTCTGCAGATAAAGTAGGAAACAGCAATCTAGGAAAGTATCAATAGGATCCATTTGAATGAAACATACTTCACCATTTTTTCTAACCCTTTGTGCTAGAAAAAGGTCTCTCTGCATAGATGAGACTGTGTGTAATGTTTTTGCCAGGGACTCTCAAAAAGAAAAAGTCAGATCCATGTCCCATCATGGCAAAATAAATAAGGAATGGTGGACTGAAAAAATGTAAGCAGACTTAGAATCATTCTTCTTCCCTCACTAAAACCATTCTTGTAAGGGTGGTTTACAATATACAAATACCATTCTGATATTATGGTGGTTTATCACCATCAAAGGTGGAAGTGCATGTGTTAAAGAAGAGGAAAGCACACTGTGCAGACAGTGAGCTGTCCTGGATGCCACCCCCAGACAGGACAGGTGTGCGTGGTGGCCCATGGACCAGGCTCACAGTGCTCTGGCACTGCTGCTGCTGCTGAGGCACGGGGCTGTGAGGCAGTGACAGACCAGCTGTGCCCGTGCCTACCTCACCAGCCTTGCTTGCAGCTACCTCTGCTTTGTAGTACTTCACTGCTCCCCTCATGTGGTCTGCAAAAACTCTCTTTTAGATGTTACAGGGAGAGAAATTGAATTTTCTCTCATTTTTCTTACCATACCTAGTGGCATAATTTTTATAAGCAGAGCCTTTAAAAAAAAGCCTCATGTGGCTTATAGCTTGTCCATTCAACTGAGCATGGACATATGTATCTGAGCTGAACAGGTTTGGGATTACCTGTATTTTTAAACAAAAATTCGTGTGTATGTGTTTTGTAGGTATTCAGATGCTAAGTCAACCATGTTCCAATCCTTATTACTGTGTCTCTTTTATACCAGATTTTAAACGTTTATCTCAAGAAAGTTTATAAAAACAGCTTCTCTATCGGCATTGAGATTTTGTAGTTTTCATTTTAACATTGCTTTTAATCAAATTGATGAGCCATAACTGAATATTACATACTGGATTGCTAGCTTACTTGCTTATCTTTTAAATGGTGATAATCCAGCCAGTGTTTTTCATTAAAAATACTGCTATTTTTTAGATAATTTAATGTGCACCATATAATGGGTTTATTTTTGTTGTGTTTGCAAATGCATATCAATGAAAAAAGAAACAACCATCATATATTTGCAAAATTTCTTTTTCAGGATTTTTTCTTTTTTGGTCTCAGTGTATGCAACCTTTGGATTAGCTTGAAGGAGCCTTCAGTTAAGCATAATTTGTGTTTCTTACAAACATTTTAAGGTATTTGGTGGAACAAAGGTGAAATACATTGTTAGTGTATGTATAACTTATGTCATGAAAATACAAGTTTGAGATACAGTGCATGGATGTGATGGTTTGCATACCAGAATATTTATTTCACGTAGTTCAAATTACAAAGATGCAAAATATAGCTCTTGTTTAAACTGCATGAAAATCTACAGTATCAGGGTGTGACTGACAGCCACGTGCTTCTAAATTCATGTTGTTTGAAAGATGACCCAAATGCTGAGATCTTCCTCGACCATCTGCAATGAAAGGGAAACCATGTCGCATGCTATGGCACAGATGTTGATAAAATAAAACTGTGTTTCAGTGTTTTCCACAATTTGCTAAATTTTGGATTTCATAGTCCAGGTTAGTCATGCTGAATTAGAAACTGAGTTAGAGTACAAATATAGAACTGTTTTGAGTGTATCCAGTGAGGTTTTGGCAGAGGGTGGCAAGAAAAAGCCAATACCAGACACAGCTGGCTCCAGCTAGCTCTGCAACAGATCTGCCACAGGACACAGCTGAGCCTGTCAGTGAAGCTGGTGGCATCTCTTGTGAAAGCATATTTAAGGAAAAGCTAAAATACTAGACAAGCAGAGGAGGAGGGAACAAAGGCAGAGGGGGCAACAACACAAGGACCAGCTAGGGTAGAAGTGGAGGAGCTTCATGGCAGACCACACATCTACAGTGCTGCTTGTGGGGACAGGAGGAAAGATAGTGCTTTAATTTTTGTGTTTGATGCTCACTATGCAGACCTGTTGTAATCAGTGCAAAATTTCATCTCTTTCCCTTGGGTTCTGTTTTTCCCACTAGAGAAGCAGTTGAGCACTCTCCCTGCCTTCAGCTTGACTTTGCCCATTTAACCTATTTTCTCCTTGTGTCCTAAATGTATGGAAGGTCTGCGAGGGGGCAAGTGGCTGGTTAGCCAAAGCTAACCTATCACAAGAGAGGAAGAGTTTGATGCCTTGCATTTTAGCTTTTATATTTTTCAGACTGCTGCTTGACCTGTAACTCTGAAACTTCATGTTAGGTTCTCTTCATAGGGTTGTTAGACAAAACAATCCCTTCCCAGCTAGAGAATCAAGGATGACCAGTACCCAAAAGCAGAAACAACAGCAAGGGAAGGGGGCAAGCCACAGAGTTGAGACTTCATAACCAAAATGTATAAAAGTGTAAAACTCGTGACTGGGATCCATCTTGGATTTGACTTGGGTGTAGCCCCAGCCAGGCTCTTGCACTGCCCAAGGTGCATCCTTTCAATAAATAGCCTGTTTTGTTTCTTTTACTCTGTCTAGTCTCTGTTCCAGATCAGTCTTTCCAGGCATCAAGTTATGTGAGCTAGTGCATGTCTCATAAAATATCCTTGATAAGGATATAAGTCTTGTTTGTGTTGGAGTTTGGTGCTAAACTGGAAGTAAGTTCTTGAGGATAACAGAAGTACACCAGCTAAGGCAAATATTGAGAAGTCATGTCCAAGAGTGTGGTTATTTTTATCGTAGCAATTGTGGAAAAGAAAATAAATAGCATAGTCATTGAAAGGATTCTTGTTCAGCAGGCTATAATTTTGATCTGACTTTTTCTAAAGTAGTACAGTTTTTACAGACTTTCAACTACAGGCAGATTTAGGTAGTGTATATGCCTACTGTAGTTTATATGAAAGCTGTGAACAGAGTCCTCTTGATGTAAGCACAGAACTTCACTACCACTGAACAAAGACTTGTCTGCTGCCTCTTTCACTGTACCTACCATCTGTCTTGGGTGTGTTCTTAGTGCCTGCTTCCAAGATGCTAATTCAGACTTAAATTATTTTTTTCATCAAATATATTATTGAGAAATGTTAAAACGCATACAGAGAAAACAGAACCACTTCAGGAGATTTTCTCAGCCACTCATAATTGAATAAAGATACTACTTCATTAGCAGCTGATATTCAGCAATAGATGCTTAAACATGGCTCATGCAACTCTCCAGATAAAGGAGAGGCAGTAGGTTACCAGAGAGTAAATTGAAGCATTAAATGACTGGGACTAGCATCACTGACTTTGATAAATCATTATGTTCACTTCAGACCTCTTTCAGCCTATGTCTGTTTGTCTATCTATCTATCTATCTATCTATCTATCTATCTCTCATTCATTTAAATTAAAATGTTGTGTTCTTTGGACCTCTTACACCTTGCTTTTCCATACAAAACATAGTCAGTATTGACTATCTGATTCAATTAGGGAGTCCCTGAAAAGGTTGAGCTTCTCTTAAAAATACTACTTTTTTAGAACCGACATTTTAATTGACAGGTTTTATGGTTTTGTTATTTTATTAAATTTGTATTACATAGTGGTGATCTATGCAGTTTTCTCTTTGTATCTTCAAAAGCTTGAAAATTGCTTCTCTGAAGTAAAAACTGAATTTTGCAGGGATTAATGGACTTCCCAAAGCTTTTGCTTGTGTTTACGTTAAATCTTACATGTATTCACAGAATTCTGAAAGCTTTGGCACCCATGAAAAGAGAGGTTGGTCTCTTTGAAGTGTTACAACCTTTCAGTGGGAATTAAATTTCTCAAATTGCTCTTAGACTTTTCCCCCATTCTCCTTTAGTGATTTCATGTGTATGAGGTTTCTGGGTTGGTCATCTGGTGTTTTATTATGATTTCCTACATCAAAAATAACAGAAATATTAAGAAACAGGGCTCAGAAATAAATTTATGAGATGTGCATTTGTGGGTAATTTATACCAGTATTCCTGCATTCACTTCAGTGTTAGAAAATGATGAAAAATTGCGTTGAGCTTGTTTTAATCGATACTTTATTGATAGGATTTATATTATTTTGATTACTTGATGTTTCTTTAAAGGTGTTTGGGTTGAGACTTTTTGTGTGTGTGTGTGTGCTAAAGCCATGGTTGATTGTGCCTATGCCCATTTACTTTAGCAAACCAGTTTCCAGATCAGTAGTCAGTCATTTTTTGCTTCTCTCTCTGAGGACAAAACTGGTTTCAGCAGCTCAGGTCACATCCAATAGTAAGAACATATCTACAGAAACAAAATCACTAAGGAAAGGGTAAAAGATGGTGAGTAGTTAGGGTCTTCACCTTATTCTGACATTGTAGTGCAGAGAAGAAAGATGGTTGTGTTTGAGTAGGAGGTTGATAATGTTTATTATCTCTGTTGTTTATTATGAGGAGTTAACCTCTAGCAGCATGACTGACACAGGCAACACCTTAGTAACTGTGCAGTTGCTCTGTTTGCCATATGAACACAGTTATTTCCTTGAATTGGTTTCACACCCCCCTATAAAGACCTCCTGTAACATCTTTGAAAGCAATTTTGTCAAAATGATGCTAGTCAGAATATTTCTACTTCGGTGTTGTTATTTCTGTATCACTCTCTTCTCTACATTCGAAAAAATAATCTTATTTTTTTAAAAATTAGTGTATGACTTTTGAAAGCAGAAATCAATCTGCATGCAAGTGGCTCTGCCTGCATGAAAGAGTTTGATATATTAAGAATCAATTATAATGGCCTTTTGGTGAACAAACCATAGGTCATCAGTGTACTATAGCTCAAAGGGAGAGAAAGTCTTCTTTCTTGCATACATGAAAAGTGCCTAATCCAAACCTCCAGTACTGAAATGACATCTTGTGTGAGTCAGGGTCTGAGATATTTCCCTGTTTGTCACCTGATGGAAAAGCGGTTCAGGTAGTTCATGAATAGTGAAGCAGTGTGTGCTTGTAGCCCAGAGGGCCAAATGTGTCCTGGGCTGCATCCAGAGCAGTGTGGCCAGCAGGGCCAGGGAGGGGATTCTGCCCCTCTGCTCTGGTGAGACCCCATCTGCAGTGCTGCATCCAGCCCTGGGGTCTCAGCACAGGAATGACATGGACCTGCTGGAGGGAGTCCAGAGAAGGGCATGAGGTTGATAAGAGGACTGGAGCACTTCTCTTATGAAGACAGACTGAGAAAGTTGTGTGTGCTCTGCCTGGAGAAGAGAAGGTTGTTGGAAACCTCACAGCAGCTTCACTATCTGAAGGAGGCCTGTAGGGAAGGTGGAGAGGGATCTTCATAAGGTGACTGCAGTGACAGTAAAAGTAGGAATAGCTTCAAATAGAAATAGGGGAAATTTAGATATTATATTAGGAAGAAATTCTTTACTGTGAGAATGGTGAGGCATTGAAACAGGGTGTTCTGGAGGTTATGGATTCCCCAGCCCCGGAGTGTTCAAAACTAGGTTGGATAGGACTTTGAGCAACCTGGTCTAGTGGGATGTGTCCCTACTCATGACAAGGGAATTGTGACTCTACGATCTTTACGGCCCATTCCATACCCTTAAACATGCTGTGATTCTAAGACAATGGAAAAGAATTTTAAAGTATTATGAACTCTTGTACATCTTACTTTTACTTTAGTAATAATTTGTTCCTTCAGACAAGAGACTTAAATTGTGATTGGATAGATTGCTAAATGTATACAATCTATTTATTTGAATAAGATACTTTTTGTATCTGAAACACTTTATAAACAATATTTCCACTTCCAGATTGCTTCTCTCATTTATATTTATTGTGGCATAGAACTGCTGAAGAGAAATTGGTACAGGAAGATCTGTGGAGTTATTTAGCTTTAGCACCTGTTGGGAGGTGCTTTCAGTCAAATTCTGGATGGAAAAAAAAACTGGGTTTGGTAGAAGCAGAAAAAAGTTTGTCGTTACAAAGTTCTCATGGAAAGGTAATACTGTTATTTAATTGAATAAATAAGAAAATAGAATATAATGGTCATGATCTAAATAAATTTCTTGGAAATGTAAGTAATTATACAGTTCCTATTAATGACATTTTTTAGTGAAATTAGTGTATATTGACTCACTTCGAATGTATTTAAATTCTGTCATCCTAAATTAGTTCTCAAAAAGTATTTTGAACACATTTATTTCATCATAAGTTGTCAGTTGAAGGAATAGCACTCAAGACTGTAGTCATGGTCCTCCAGAACTGCATACCTTTCTTGCTGCACCATAGTGGGGAATTCACATTATTTCTAGATTCTTCTATGATTTCTTTACTTTCGTTGTATATTCTGTATATAGAAATTCTATATACATATACATTGTATATGTATATAGAAATGGTTGCCTTACTGGCCTTGGATGTTGAATACTCCTCTGGTGAAAATGAATTTACACATGAAAAATCGAATCCAGAATAGTTTTCCAGGATTCTATTTGTAGTGAGTGAAATCCATAAGATTTGGTGAAAGCTTCCTGTTCTGGGAAAATTAAATTTGCCCTTAGGCTCTTGTGTCAAAGATCATCATCATGCATTGAAGAGTGCAGCATGGTTCTGTAACATTGTGAAGAACACCTTAGCACTGTTGTACAATATCTATCAAGAAAATCATATTTAGAGATTAAAGAATTAGAATGTTTAAAAATTTTTTGACTAATAGAAATACAAAGTCAACTAATGCAATATCTTGATTTTGCTCATTGGGATTTAATCACAGTAATAAACAATTACCATTAAATGCTTGGCGTAAATAAAATGTAGCAAAATAATGGTCTTGTAAGGTAAAGTAGGCACAGTTGATTATAGTCTAGAGGCTGTATGTCAGTCCAGTTTGTTTTCATTATTTAGAGGCCTGCTGAAAATGTTTTATTTATGAACAGTAAAACAGATTACTTAAATGCACTCTGAGACCAATTCAGATCAGCAAGAAACATGAGTGTATCATCCCATTCTGACCTTCTGATTTCTTAAGGGATTCAAAAATAATCCAGAATTCCAAGACTAAAGTTCAGCTGCATCATTAGTGTTTTATTTTGCCCTGCAGTTTACTTTAGCAAGTAGTCAAAGCACAGACCAAAAACTGATAAAAAAATAGCACGTAAATACACTTTGACATAAAATAAACCCTTTTCATAAATATATGTCTGAATCAGATAAACTTAAAACTGTACTTTGGCAGAACAAAACCATCTCTGCCTAGATATAATAAAGTCATTTGGGTAACCAGCAGCCCACCACCAAGCATATAAATGAATTGTTTGCATGTTTGAGGTGGCAGCCCAATGTAACAGCAGTGAAGGCATGTGAATGTTATAGAGTTGTATCCTTCTAAAATCTTTGGGTGAAGTGCCATAATACTGAGGATTCAACATGCATGTCTCATAGTGTGATCTCTGCATTTACAGAATTTGCTTCTTTATTTGTTCGCATTTTGGGATTTTTTGTTGTTATGATTTAACCCCAGCCAGCATTTAAGCCTGTCTGCTCATTCCCCCACTAGTGGGATTTGTAAGAGAAATGGAAGAGTGAAAATGAGGAAATGTAGGTATTGTGACAGACAGTTTAATTGGGAAAGCAAAAGCCTTGCCTATAAACAGAGCAAATCAATGCATTAATTCCTCCCTTCCAATGGGCAGGCAGGTGCTCATCCAACCTCAGAAAAGCATGTGTCATGGTGCCTTAGGAAGACAAACCAAATTACTCCCAAAGTCATCCCTATTCCATTGTCCCCCATGGGCTTTATGTACTGAGCATGATGCTGTATGGTCTGGAACATCCCTGTGGTCGGTTGTAGTCAGCTGTCCTGGCTGTGTCTCCTTCCAACTTTTAGTGCACACCCAGTCTCCTCACTGGTGGAGCACTACAAGAAGCAGGCAGTGACAATATGTAGTCACTGCACAGTAATAACAAAATCATCTCTCTATTATCAACTCTGTTTTCAGCACAAATCCCATACCAGCCATTGTTAAGAAAATTTAGTCTGTCCTAGCCAAAAGCAGTGCACACATGTTGCTGAGGTTCCCCCCTCCCTGTTTGGTTTCTTTCTTTTGGGTTTTTTTTTGTTTGTTTGTTTTTTCTTTTTGGTTTTTTGTTTGTTTGGTTGGTTTCT
>JAODKT010001765.1:351537-370406 GCA_027576195.1 Cossypha heuglini | reverse complement strand
GTCAGTGTTTTGGGATTGTTCTTTGTAATACTGTATTTCTATTTTAATTTTCCTACTAAAGAACTATTATTCCTAATTTCCATATCTTTGCCTGAGAGCCCCTTAATTTCAAAATTATTAAAATAATTTGGAGGAAGAAGGTTTACATTCTCCATTTCAAGGAGAAGCTTCTGCTTCAATCCAGGATACAACTTCATCTGCTGGATAGCTCAGGATGCACAGATCAATCTCATCAGGTCCTATGGACTTCTGCACACTCAGATTCCTAAGATGGCTGTGGGCCTGATCTTCTCCTAAAATGGACTCACGGTCTTCATTCTCCCAGTCTCTTTCTCATCTTGGCCAGCATGGCTGGAGCATTTACCATTTAGTACCATGGCACAGAAGTCATTGAGAATCTCAGCCTTCTCTTTGTAGTCTCTTCTTTCCTTTTGGAGAGAGTCCACACTATCCTTAGTCTTCCTTTTGTTTGCAATGTATCTATAGAAGTCCTTCCTGTTGTCTTTGATGTCTGTGGCCTGACTCAATTCTAAATGGGCCTTGGCTTTCCTTACCTAATCCCTAGCTTCCCACACAATTTTCCAGTATTCCTCTGAGGAATTTCCATTTCCACTTCATAAAAAGTTCATTTCTTGCTCTGACTTTGCTTGGCAGCTTCTTATTCATTTGTGGAGGCTTCCTGGTATTTTTATCCAATTTCCTTCTTCTCAGGATGCATCTCTTCTGAGCTTGGAGGATGTGGTCGTTGAATATCAGCCAGCATTCTTGTCCCCCTCTGCCCTCTAGGGCTCTGTCTCATGGGACTCTACCTGCCTCTCATGTCCCTAGATGTTTTTTCCTAAAAAGCTTTAAGCCTTCCATTCCATTGCTCCAGTCATAGGAGCAATCCCACCGTATGACAGGTTAGCTTTTCAAGTAAGGAAGAAAGGGGAAACTTGTATAAGAACTTCCAGGAAATGGCTATTCAAGAACTAAATGGGATGGTGATAACAGGCAGACCTATATTACAGATGAGTTGTTTTATAATCTGACTTCAAAACAGCCAGTTTTTTTATTTAATTATTTTTGATAATTTTTCATTTATCAAAACTGGTATTAATGAGAATGCAGTGTCAGTTTTCTGATTCATTCTTCCATCATAATATGCACCTTCTATTTTAGAATTAAACCTAAATCAAAATCTTTGGTTAAGCAGCCCCTTCATAATGCTACTCTAAAAGATATATCACTGTTTAATTATTCTAAAGCAAATTAAATAGAAGCAAAAGAGTCAACAGATTGCTTAATAGAGTTATTAGACAATGAAAATGCAGCAACATTCCTTGTCTAACCTTTCCTTTTACAATTCCCCTGTCATAAGAGCTGTGCAGTTGTAGCAAAGCACGTGAGCCAAAACAGAATTGAGTTTGTTGCTAGTTAAAGATGCTTATGCACTCAGTGTTCATTAATTTGAAAAATATGGTAGGAATCATGATAGAAAACACAGGGGATATGCTTCACTGAGATTCAGGCTGGGTAGGAATGAAGGAGTACAGAATATGTGTGGGATCATAGACCAAGAATAGCAATAATATCGCAAGGTAAAAAACAAACAAGAAGTTAAAATGGATCATTGAGAAGAACTCTAAATTAAGCAGATTATTGACCTTGTTGGTGTTTCCTATTGCCAGTGTTTTTTTTTTATGTGTGATCATGAACATTTTCAAATCTATACATGAAAGAATATTTTCTTTCAAAATAAAAGTCCATTACATTTGATTATGTCTACAGAGCATCAAAAGTATAATCTAATTGAAGTTCAATCTTCTGATCTCCAAAGACGGTTCTCAGAACAAATAGACAACACATTATTGTGATATAATTCTCCTTTTAATAAAAATACTCTGCATCTCATCCTGCTGAAAAGCAAGGCTTCTTGGCTGAACAGTATTAACAGCAATATTTATGTTAGTTTTTCTAAGACAAGATATGAAACACTATTAGACTATTGAAGGCAAATGTTGATGATTTTCATTTTCTTGCTTTGAAGGCCATTGTTCAATAGATAATTGTTGTTTATTTAATCATTCATAGTGAAAAAAAATGAAAGAATAAAATGACAGATACATTTTGGGTTTTTATGACCTGATGCTTGATCACTGATGACTTTATTTTCCTGATTGTTATTTTTTTTTCTTTTTTTTATTTCTGTAATCTCAGTCTTAGAGTACTGTAGCAATCTAATTTCTATGCCTACATTTTGCAAGATCACAATAACTCACAGTTATAGTGTTCTTGTCTTGTCCTGCTATGACTGACAGCCCAGAAATAGCCATTTAAAATGTGTCAGATTCTTATCTCTCTGTTTGAAAGGTAAAGTTAAACGGTTTTTCTAGCAGTCTGCATAAAGTCTTGAATTTTAACAAATCAACTGGTTTGGCTGTTGTACCAGCCTTTTGTCTCTGCAGAAGTACATCATTTTATCTTTGCACACTAATGGCTTACTGAAAACTGTTGCAGCTGTTGATTTACTTTGGGGCATATGATAGCTCGAAGTAATTTATTTACCAAAATAGACCTATTCTCACTGGCCATACTCTTATCATATATTAAGTAATTATTTTGCATTTGCTCCGCTGTGGAATGAATGAAAATATTCCATTGTCACAAACAGCACTCAGTTTTTTTTGGTTTGTTTTTTTTTTTTTTTAAAGAATAGAACAGTAGATTCAAAATCCCTGTAGAGAATAATATGGTCTCATCAACTTTAATATATTTATCTAATCTTCCAATCAACAAATACTGTATTTGTATTACAATAGCTTTCTATGTGTCCAATCAAAATTGAAGCACCATTGTGCTGCATGCTCTACAAGTCTATATGGTGATACTGTTCTTGCCACAAAGCCTAAACAGTGGAATAGATAGAAGCTGCTAGAGAAAATGCAGCTATTAATCTAGATATGAAACACTCACTGCGTATAAACATCCAGTTTCATGGCCCAGAAAGCATTATATGACATCAGAATTGGAATCAACTTGTCCTGACCACTGAGTGGCTCACATTGTTATGTGCTGTTATAAGTACTCATTAGCATAATGCAAAAGTAATTACCTAAATGAAAGCAAATCCCCAGACTAAAAAAATGAATTCATGAGACCCTTTCAAAGGATGATTTAAAAGAAGATTTGGGGGTGAAGAGGGGAAAGTTGGTGTCAGCTACAGATATATTAGGAGTGTGCATATTTTGACTTAAAATCACAGAATATCCTGAAACATCAAAATGTACATTTAGGGCCTGTTTATGCAGGTCAGTCACATTTATCAGCTCCAAGGGTAGACAATTCCTGAATCTACTTAGGCATCTGCAGTTTGACAAAGTATTTATCATTTATAGCCCGTTTTTAAGTCTTTCTTATATGTAGTACCACTGAGTAAATGCTGGTTATGTTGTACTTTTTCTTTATATATACGCGCACACACACACTTTCCCTGGAGTTAAATTAGACTTGGTAAGAAGACTGTGTTTCCTCACTTAAGGTACTTTTTGATGTTGCTTATGACTGACTAAAAGACTCTGTTATTCCACACCTACCCTACCTTTGTGCTCATTCTCCTTCTGCTGAACTGCTGTTTATTTACAACTATTTTCTAAAAGAGCTCTAACATAAATCCTCCAAGCTTGCACAACGAATTACTTCACTCAGGTGTTTCCGAAATTTTGTTGTTATTTTCTGAACTCTATTTACCTTTTCAGCATCTTTCAATAAAAAAGAGATTTGATTTGGTATTCCCCAAGCAATACAGAAAGCAAATACACTCTGTGGCCTGATGATATTCTGTTTAGCTGAAAAATCCACCACTCCTTTTCTTTTGTTATGAAAGTCCACTGTAAACTTTTATTTGATTTCCTCACCGTTATTATAACATGTACAAAAATCCATGTTAAGACTTTGGTGTATTTTTTGTAATGTAGCTTCTCATAGAAAAAATGGAAAAACAAATCTGTCCTGACAGATTTTTTTCAGGTCACCCATGGTTATGGAGGAACCCTGCTGTATTCCTTCTGTGTATTTTCCGAACAGCTGCCATTTTATTTTTTCCTTTTCAGAAGCAAGAGACAGACAATCTCTTTCACCTACTCAACAAAAAATGCAGACAAGTAATTTAAAATGTCTTATATGAAAATCAATTTACAAAACCCTTTATGCAAATATGTAACAAAGTGTGTGGTCACCTTGTGGGGAGGTGAAGCGCCTTTAGGTATATTGATTGTAAATATCAAAATATTTTATTTTCATTGTTACTGACAAAACATTCTGATTTTATCCTAAGTAGATCCTAAGTTTACTGTAAAACTGCAATTTTGTAGTAGACTCTTTATAGTAGCATCCCTTCTTTCTGTATTGTACGTATCAGTGTAGCCACTGATTCAGGACTGAATTTGAATGTCTCACAATCTCTTAAAATAGCTGATTGTAGAATGTGATACACAGTTAGCTTTCGTAGCATTTTCAAAGTTAAAAATCACAATCGCTGTTGTGAGTAGTGCTATCAATTTGAACCATACTAAGGATAAAATCAGAATGTGAATTTAATCAGAATCACTGCGTTCCCCTGTATGATTAAATTTAAGCACAAAGTCTGCTAAAGAATCTGCAGAGGATGAGTAATACTGATAATTAAAGATGAAGAGATGTTCTACTAAAGATATAATCAAAGAGGTTAAGTGTGTTGATCTAGACACTGCACAGACATTGTAATAAATGTCTTCAGTTTTGAAATAATGTGTTATTATAAAACTGGAAGCATGTTACCAATTAATTATTCTGTGCATGGGATAATATATAAAGGGAAAGAAAACTATAACACTGGCCTGCTTTATTTATTCTTGTGAATATGTTTGTTTGCTGTTTTCTTTTGTTCAAAATTGTAGTCCTCAACAACATTCAATTATTTTCTAAATTAATGAAAACTTTGGATTATTTTTGTTTTCTTTTCAGAGGGATGAGAAGCTCCATAGAGCTTTAGGTTCAAAGATGCTTTATTATACAAATTTATATGTATAAAGAAAAAAATGCAGTGACACGGCCATCAAAACAGGATCTTCAGTATAAAACATGAAGCTTATGACCCTTAAAAACCTTACAATTCAGTTCAGAGTTTTTCTACTGAAATTCCTTCAAAGGCAAAAATTAGGTATTACTGGAAAATTAAGGCATATATTGAACTTAACCAAAGGTCGGAGCAATTTAAGGAACTTGCAAAGTCAATCTTGGGTACTTCCCCTCCTTCCCCGGCTGAGATGTCTTTCTTACCCCCATCAGGAGACAAAATATTGATATTTTAGCCAGACCACAAGACATATGTGCTTCTTTTGAGCAACAAGCCTCTTTTGAGCAACAAGCATCATCACAGTGAAATTATATTGCCTTTGACCATGTGGATGTAGGGCTACGTCTGAAATCCGTATGCCAGAGGATTTATGGTCAATTTGGCAACATGAGTTACTGAAGCACATTTTCTAACATCTCTGAGAATGGGTAACTTATTTCCAGACTGGTGGAGTGGTGTTGGGTTGAGTGGATCATCCAGAAGAGCAGAGGGTTTTAAGGCAGTTGAACAATGTGGGTGCCAGTATCTCAAGAGTTACCAAACACTGAGAAAGAGTTAGGGAGCCCTGAGAAGTTCAAGAGTTCTTACTTTCCAGTTGCATTACCTTTATTGGTCAGTGTCTTGGGACAAATTGAGGTCCTTCAACCCTTCTGTCCATTGATGTTTTGAAAGAGAATATTGTTGAGAGGTACTGAGTAGTGATTTGAGTGACAACTCTAGGTAGAACAGATTTATTCCATGTATATGAGTAATAGTTACACAGAGAACACGGAACCATATTTTTGTGAAAGACCAGCTGGCTGTGGAAATGAACCATAGAGCTGTTTGCTAGATTCTGGGAGCGTCGCATAGTGCACAAACTGTCTTTTGCTACAAATTCAGATTGTGTTGCTGAATTGTGCCCACTGTTTTTAAACTTATATCAGGGTGTGATTCATTATTGGTCATTTTCCTATTAAAATAGTATTTTCTTATAGATATTGGACTTTAAAACAGTCCCATAGAAATCTACAGAACTTCTAAAGATGCTACTTCGAAATACAGAAGCAGATATCCTTGTCTGAGATCCATGTTGTTGAGAAGATCAAATTATATTATGTAATCTGAATATTGGTTCCCAAATCCAGCTCATTCAGTGACTTGTTCCTTACTTGTATCACAACAGCAGAGCACATGTGAAGCTGATACATATTTAAGTTTGAGTGTCCTGGCTGTGTACCTCATAAAGAAGCCTCTTCCTTCTAATATGTATATATATGTATATCCGATACAAATTGTATAATGAGTCCTTCCAGTTTTCTTCACTAAAACATAGAAGTGAAATACTGACTCCGAAGGCAGCCTCAAATGTTGTGTGCTTCAAGGACAAAATTTTTAGTTTCTACGGTTTTTTGAAAATCTCTGATTCAGTTTTAAGAATAACCTGTTTCTCACTGGAAATTATAAGGAAAAGAGTTAGCCATTAGCCAAAATTAATTACTGTCATTTCAAAGGTATTTACTAAGGCATCTGTAGACTCCTCTGTAGGAATTTAGAGTATTGTATGCTTTTCTTTATTCTAGTCGTCTGTAGGTTTCAAGTTCACAAGCTGAGATCTGTGTCTAGATGTATCCAAGCATTTCTATATATATATTTAAAATATTTTGCATTTCCCACAAGATTTGATGCTCATTTGAGTGAACATGAAGTAAGAAATAATTCTAGAAATGGTAGAATAGGATTTATGGAAATTTTTCATTTCTGTAACTCAATCTTAACGAAGAAACTTAATGAACAAAGAAAAATAAAATGTGACTTAGTAAGCTTGCACTTAGTAGTTTCAAAATAAAAAAGAAATATAAACCATCTCTTGCTCTTAATATTCTAGTATGAGCTAGATTTTTCTTTTAAGTGAAAAAAACCCCACAGAATAAAATATGGAGTTAGTTAATCTGAAAAGCTTGAAATGACTGTTAATATCTATGGAGTGATTATAGCATTCACTGCTCAGAAAGAAACTGAGGCTTGTTTTTCAGTTTTTAAGTACCACATATGTCTTCATCACATTTAAATTTTGGAATTTGCATGCAGATGTGATCATTATGCTGCTTTGAGTCTGAGTGCAAGTATCTCACATGCATAGTCATATTGCAGATGTTACATCTCTATCATTTCTTCTTTCAGAATTGCATGCTGAAATTCTTCTGGGAGTTTTACCCAAAGTCTTTTACCCTGTATATTGCAGAAGGCTGGCATACTCCCATCAAATTTTGAGTGAACTTAGCTGTCCCTTTCGGTATGAAAAGCATTTTACAAAAGGCAGAAAGCAATGAGCCATTATAATGTTTTCTGTACCTATATCTTGCAAAGCAGTACTCACTCAAACATCTCTTAAAACAACTTCAGAGGTGGGAGTTGCATTATAAATGGTAGGCTAAGAATTGATTGTTACCATCAAATCTTATTTACTGGTCTTCTAATACTCAGTGCAGCAAGTTGGGTGTTTATGTGGCAGGATAAAGCAATGCCAGAGCTAGGACTGCTGTCATATTGGAAATAAAGCAATCCATCCACACCATAACTTCGTAACCTGCAATAAAATCTTCCTAAATTTTAATTTCCTCTGGTGTTAGCCACATGCTGACTTCAGACTCTTCATGGGAGCACTCTGGTGTAGAGTGTGTGCCAGCAGTGCGTAGCTGAATGTACTACAGATGTGCTACACTGGTGCTGCTTGCACCAGCTCTGCCTTACTGACACCGTGGCTCTAGGCAATTAACCAAAGCTGAAAGCACCAGCAATGTTAAGTGAACTTAACAACAGGAGGGAAACAAGAAGTTAATTTTGCAGCTAAAATGAAAGGAGTGCTTTAAATTCTTATCTTTGCTTTTGGGAGATTGATGATTAGTTGCAACTCTCTAGGGAGGTGGTTTTGAAGAGAAGACTAAACACTAGCTGAAAGACTCCTCTGCTGAAAGAAAATTGGGAGGGAAAGGAAAAGGAAAAAAGGTTTTAAAAGGTACTTGTGTCTAGAGTAAAAATACCAGGTAGATCAAAGCTTAAAGCTCAATAAGTATCTCCTGAGCATTCATCTCTGTAGTCTTAAGGAAATGAACGTAGTTTGTTAAACTACTGGTACAGAAAAATACAGAAAGGCAAACCAGAACCTTATTATAACAGCATAAATTTATGTGCAGATGGAATAACAGAAATAACTTAGAATACTAAAGATACAGTAAAATAAAATCGATATAAAATGGATGTCTGTTCAACACTGTTAATAATACTAATAAAGGTGGTGTTTGATTTCTAGATCATTCTGTGGGATATTGTCCTGGTTTTGCCAGCAGTACATGTGCTAAATATGAATTCTAGGTTTTATAACACCAATTCTTTTTCTTGCTTCTTCTCTTGTTAATTAGTATTATGTAGACATGGAGAGAATAGAAAACATACAAGCTTTATTGTAATAACTATTAAACAAACATCTCATACTGCCTGAGAATGTAGTTGTTCCCTTACTTCCCTGCAACCTCCAGCTGTGAGCTTTCAGTCTTACAACCTCTAAATAGTAGGGCTATCAACATGTAGCTGCTAGAACAAGCAGTAGTGGTAATTGGTAATTTTACCATTTAGCTAATACTCAGTACTTTTGCACAAAAACCTCAGTAATGTTTACCTCAGCATCCTATTGTGAGCTAAAACATAGTTCTTAGCCTTGAAAGGTGATAAAATCCCATGGAGCTTAGTCAACTACTGCATGTGTGTATGCTAGTTCACCTGCATTGCCAGAATCACAACTTGGAATTTCTTTTTGCCCTTTTATCTTAGTTTTCTAGTAACTAATTTTCAGTGTTGCCTGCATAAAAAAGACTGTCAGTTCAGGCTCTAAAAAGTTTGATAGCTAGTGGTAAGAACAATTCTAAGTGGCTTCCTTCTTCTTTCCATGGTATAAGAAAATAATAATTTATTTCTCTGCGATGCTGTGTTTGCTTATCATAAGATCTATTCCTAATATCCTGGTAAAATGAAGTGTTCTTGATGATGCATGTCTAAATTTTCGTTTTACTCTGCATAAAATCTAAATAGTGCTTTATGAATCTCAGGCAGACAAGTGATATGCATGCAAGTTGACTTCACTTACAGAGAAGGAGAATGTAATATTTGTCCTGTGTGTGGGAAAATCTGGAAATTATCTGGTTTGCTTTGGGGTAGGAAGAAAACAGGAGATGCAATTACTTATGAAATGAAACAGCAATGAATTTAGAAAATGTGACAGTTGTTTTGGCAATATGCTGAAGTGTGTAAATAGTTCCATTACAGTCAGTTTTCTCAATGAGACTACTCAGTATCTTTAAGTTAGACAAATTATGTAATAAAAAACTTCTAAAGCCATTGGAAGACAATCAAGAAATAATTTTCTGCATATTATTATTTTGAATAGAATACCTAGATTTAGGAAATATGGAGGATTTTTTCCATAATTTATACTATTATATGATGTTGAAAATGGATTCTGAATTATTTTTTTCAATGTGCAGTGGTTTGAATATTACTAAATACTGTAGAAAATAGGAAATTAATTATGAAATTTTTAAAAATGTACTCTAATTTTATGGAGCTATGAAGATCAAACTGTACCCATTTTTTAGTATAATGGATAAGTCTGCTTTCTGAAACACTTTGCAGAATTATGTTACGTAAATAATACCTTTTTTTTTTTTTTTTTAATCATAGTTGGAAAGAACTTTCACCCTGTAGTGAAAAATGTAGGAAAGAAGTTCTCAGAAACCTTCCATAGCTATCTGACATACTCAGTAGAAATCACATAATTTATGCTGTTACACGTTGTTCTTGTATATGCATCAGTTAATTTAGCCTTAATGCATGTTTTCATTCATACTACATTACATGATGTATAATGGATATAAACTTTTACCTTACTCAGAATCATTAGCAAAATAGCCCCCAAAATTGCAGGTGGTATATCCTAACTTTTAAAGCCCTGGTAGTTTCTGATGTCCTATATTAAGTTTGAAGCAGGATGCAATAACTTACATCTTATAGTTGGTTACATTTTGGGTTTTTGTGTAGAACAAGATATTTTCTAAGGAATTTTTATCTCCTTTTCTGGAATAAAATACTTGTCCAAATGTAAGCATAATGTAAGAATGCTATGTGTGGTAGTCATTATTTTTTTAGAGCATTTTCAGATTTTTATTTATGAGAAAGTGTTTGTGTTAAGCGTCTTTAAAACTGATAGAAACATTTAAGTATTTTGTTGTCAGTTTTTGAAGGCCTCATCAGGACATTATCTTGTAAAAACATTGTTTTGTTTCTCTTTTGAATAATTCTGTGTGTAATAGAAGCTCACGTAGTCTTGCTTCCTGTCTGAGCTGCAAAGCACGATAAGCAACTGACATGGAGATTTGTGAGGTAGTTACTGATAATTTCCAAGATCTTTCCTACTTTTCAGTGCAGAGGGAGATTTTCAGTGTATTCAGGCAAGAACTTTGTCGTGTTTCTGCAGTTGTCATCTCCATGATGCTGATTTTTGTGGAAAGCCAGCTGCTAAATGCCAAAGAGTTAGATAATTAGAAAATGTTGGCTTAACGTATAATAGAGAAGCATAAACATTTTAGGACCAAAATAAAAGAGATTGTTTTTTTCTCAAAGTTCTTGCTGGTGGTCTTTGAAGTTGTTACTGGGTTTTTAAAGGACAGTAAAATGTCCTTTAAGGTGGGGCTTTGAAGATGAAAGTGTTTATGGACATATACTTGCAATAATAGGTCATGAAGACTAAAATGCGTCATATTAAAGGTTAAAAATCAAAAAGGATGAATATTGGGATGCATCAGAATAAATAGTTTAGACAGAACTTTTCCAGAAGCACTATGTAAAGAAAGAACACACACACAAAAAGCTACCTATATATTGGCAAAGTATTTTCCTCATTTGCCAAAGGAGCTGGAGGTTACAGAAGAGGCAAGAAACAACTAACCCTTCTTTTTAGAACCCCTCTTACATTTCATTTAATGGAACAGCTTGTATTGTATCACTTAAAGTGATACATACTCAAATACTCAAAGTAGAATTCCATAATGAAATAAAAGCAGAAAGTTATTTAGATGCACAGATTTGTTTTTAAGTCTTCTTCAGGTACAAAAAAACTATTGGAATACTGAAATGCTTTTGTGTGGTCTGATATTTTTTTTGCTATGTATTTGTTTAGTGGTAGAAATTATTTCTCAATTATTGTAACATCTGACCTGTTCTAAATTGCTTCTAAAGAGTGCATATAAAAATCTTTGTGCCTACCTTTCCAGCCTAAAGGAAAAATAGTTCAATCTCTTTTCTCTAAAAGAAATGAGTTTTGTATTGTTGTAAAATGGATGACAGATGTTACTACTAATAAATCCAAAGAGAAACAGTTCTATTATTGAAAGCATATATAACCCTGGCCCTCTCAGTCAATTGCTTGCATTACTTCTGAAGTGTATGGCCTTGCACTGAGTTTTAAAACACCACTGGACACATTCACATCTTCTATTTTCAGGCATTCTGTTTTCCTCATTTGTACCTTTTTAATGCAGCTTATCAGATGTTAAGTCTGTTGACAAAGTTGGTGTGGAGGTTTTTTTGTAATTACACTGGTTTTGATGTACTTGACATACACAATGGTGTGCTAAGCTTTCTCTGTCACACTGTGTCTGCTCAAAGGCAGGAACTGGCTCTCCACAGCTGCTTGACTTCATTAACTGTTCTTCCCAGAACAGTTTGTGATGAATTTGCAAGTGACTGACATAACATGAAACTTTATTCTGCTCTTTCTCTGTTCCTCTTCCCCTACCCGCCCCCACCCTGCTTGTCTCTCAGTCCTTCTGGCAGTCACACTGGACTATTCAAACACTATCCCAGCCTTCTTTTGGGTCCATGACTTCCAGCAATGCCAAACAGCTGCTCTTTTTTATGGACACACCAGTGAGGTCTTCCACCGGAACTGAAGCGTCACTGGTTTTTGTTAACTAATTATGATTTTCATTTGCAGAAATTTCTTCTACAAAACATCAGAACAAATCAAAGCAAAACCAACTAGAAATAACCAAGGCTCATAATTTAAAAAGATCAAAAATTATTGATGATCTTTGGTTAGATGGATAGAAGTTGGTGAGAAAATTAAACAGAAACTGTGAAAACAAAAAGCTTGCCTATACTATACCTAAAATCAGTTTAATATTTACTATGCAAATGTTTAAAAATGTTGTGGACCACATTTTTTTTGTAATTTAAATATATTCACTCAGACTCTAGACTAACAAATCCCAATTTTCACTGCCTATTATGGATTTTGAATTCATTACCTTTTTTAGCGGCAACACTGAATTTTGTAATTATTTAAAATATTACATTATTTAAAATAATGAAGAAGTAGTTAAGATAATTATGATTTGCTTAGAGGTGTGAACCTCTCAGCATATAAGGGAGTTTTTTAAAAAAGAATTTTTAACATCCTATGTTCATACACCCAGCCAAGATCCTATTTCAAATTAATGACAATATAAATTGTGGTGGAATTAGTCAAGTAAGTTGTTGCGAGAGTTATACCAAAACTGAGTAAATCTGGTATTGTTCTATGTTCAACATCTTATGAATGAATTCCCACATCACTTCTCATTTGCAGCTCCATGAGAAATATTGGCTGTTGTTGCTAGACAAATGTGAAAGTGTCACGTTTAAAGTAATCTCTCTCCTTCAGTCTTCCAGAGAGCCTGCTTGAGTATGCTCCATTCAGCTCACAAGTGACTCACAATGCCGCTTTCAAGGCCATGTGAATATTATTGTGAGAAATGTGTTGGAGGAGCATAGGACAGGAGCAAGCTCCCAGCAGATGGGAGCGGGTGCTGCCTTGCGTTGCCTCTCCGCAAGCTCAAGGCTTCAGAGCATGCTGGGCTGTCAGGCATTTTCTTCCACACAGTAACTACAGACATTATCTATCATTTCTAATAGCTGCACTCGCTATTATATTGTGAAGCACGTTCAATCACAGGCTATTCCCACTTACTTCATCTTAGGGAAGCAGCAAAATGTCAGGTGGGACTCAAAGTCGCAGGCCACAGTTCTAATGATTAGGTTTGGATGACAAAGTGAACCTTTGATGTCACGAATCTTCAAGTCTTTATGAGATGAAAACCTTGAAATGCTGACTGCCTTAGCCATGTGCATATTATAAAGTATTAATGTGAAGTTCTGTGTGACTCCATGCTCATTGGAGGTTTTTTTATTAGCAGTGGTTATTCAGCTTGCCAGAGGCCCGTGAAAAGCTGGATTTTATGCAGTGTCCTCTGCTAGAGAGAAAGCCCTTCTCCATCTTCTAGACCAGAAGTCAACAGTGTTTCCCCCTGTAGCATCCTTGTCTGCACAAAAAAACTTATTTTTAGTGGTGAAACTCACCTCAAACAAAAAAGCAATTCATATCTACCCCCTTCTCTTCTTTTTCCTATACCTGATCTTCTCTGCTAACAGACCCCTGTTAGAAGATAGGCATCTTCTCCATATCTGTGAAATGTTGCCAAAAGTAGTGACACACATAAGCAGTGAGAGGGATTCCTCCCTCATATTCAGGCATGTGAAGAGCGAAGTCCAGAGTGCACCCACTCCCTGCATAGCCAAGCAATCAGAGAAGATCTTCCCCATCTACTTATAAAGGAACTATTTTCTTCCTTCTGTTAAAGGTTCATACTGTTTCAAAGATGCCATGTGTTTTAACTTCTGCCAGTGCTTTGGATTCTGTCTTTTGCTTATTTATATTAGAAGTACATGATACAAGGCATTGTTTTGTGTCTTAGCATCTTCCAGCATTTTCTTAATTGATAGATCTGTGTTTGTAGTGGTGGAAAGACTTAAAATAAAACAAGCAAAGAAAACATAAAATGGGAAGCTACTGAGTTAATTCTTTTTTACTAGCAGTCTGTAATCATGTAAGCATTATGAATGTTGTAAGCATGCTCTTTAGACCAATGAAGATGAATGCTGCATTGGATGTACAGTTCATATTTTGTATGAGTAACATTATTACAACTCTGAATAATACTGAATTTCAAGGGATATCTTCTTTGACTGCATTTTTCCAAAGTTTATTTTCTGTTCTGACAACATACCTCTTTTTTTCTCCATCTCTTCAGCAATAATAGGACTTTTGTTGGGTTTTTTTGTACTTACGTTTGCTATTTATAGAAACGATGCAGTAACATTCAAATTGTTACATGTGTACAGGTTCATTGTTGTGCTGGGGACCAGAAAAGCAGTTGAAATGTGTAGACACTGCTTACTGTTTAATTCACTGCACCAGAAGTGCTTTGTACATCCCGAAGGAAATATCTTTTGTTAAAAGTCAAGGGATACAATTCCATAACCCTTATTCTTCATTTCTTCCTTTTAGAGAGCTAAACAGTATGTTTTTTCCAGCATCTTTCTAACCACTCACCAAAGTGAAAATATCCCGTTTCTGAAATGTACAAGTTTGATTCCAAGGTAGAAATGCAGAAAATACTGTTGTTCTCCTTTAAAAACAATACTTCAACAAAGTTAATGGTTTTGACAAATTCCTTTGTCAGGTTCCTAAATTCTGCAGCTGTGACATTAGTACAGTTAGTATAGTTTAAAGTTCACAGTTTAGGCTACAGAGTGCGTAGGCTGCATTAAAAAACATTGAGGAAGATTATGGCATTGAGGAAACAATTCCTTGAGAGCAGTGCAAGATCAGTGACAGAAATGGCCATGGCGAGGAAGGAGGGAGAGGCAGGCTGTATGGTCTGAGAACTCCTTTAAAAGACTGCTCTTATTTCCTCTTTTCTCTCTTGCTCTTTTGAACGCAAGAAAACAAGATGCTTCTACTTCATTCTCAAACTGAGATGTTGGAAACTTGATGGCAAAGATTTTTTGTTTTATACTTAAGAATGAGTACAAGGTAACTACTTACAGAAAATGTCATATGTATTTACTTGTATAGATACTTTAACAAAGAGTATAAAGGAGAGGAAGAGAAGGAAAAGAATGCTTTTATGTGTTCTGTACATAAAAGCATTGTCCAGAATGCTTTGGATAGTTCAGGCTACTAACATGAAAAGTGTGCTCTGGTGTACATGTGAACCTGCTGCTCATCTCATTATTTACCTCACTATAAAGCTGTATGTGATGTGATAAAGTGAAGCTTAAAGCAAAGACTGCCTGCATTGTACTGCTTTCCCCTTTATTTTTCAAATAAAAGTAAGGAGGATGTAAAAGCACAAATATTAGTATGGTAAAAACGTTGACTGGATAAAGCAAGCATGCTTTTCTGTTTTCCTAATCTTTATTCTTGGCAAGCCCCAATTTAACCCTGATTTAATGTAATCTAAATCCTAACCCTGTCTGGAAACTAAGCCTTAAATCAGAAACAGTAATCATGGAAATTCATATTGCCACCCTTTGCAGTCCTCTTGTCCTTTATTCACCAGTGCAAAATATATAGTATTTTCCTTGTGATATATGGAAATATGTGGGATGCCGTATCCTCTTTGCTTCCAAAGTTTAGCTTTTATTTTCCAAAATATATGATACCCTGCTCTTAAAACACCATATTCTCTGCCTTAGTTTCATTACCTCAGACTCTGAGTCCTCTCCTTGTGTTAGATAAAGGACATCTGGTAGGGATGTTTGGATTCCCTACCTTTTGGTGGTGGTGGTGGTGGTTTTTTGTTTGGTTGTTGGTTTTTTTTTGGGGGGGACACAGCTTCTTGTATCTCCTGTTACATTCCAAATGAACAGAAAAGACAGACATCCAAAATTTCAATCATAACCAAATTTGGGCACGCTGTTGTTCAGATGATACGCTCTGTTCTAAGTTATGGCACTGTGTACAAATCTGAGAATAAACCCTGATTTTGAGGTTTGTGTTTCCATATGAGTGATGACTTTACAAATGCTAATTCTTGTTATTCAGAAAGTCATCATTAAAGCAGAGTGAGTGGTATTTCATTGTTCGTGTGAGTGGGACAGGTCACTTTGGGAAAAGCTTGCTATGTGCAGTCTAATTTTGCAGATTTTGAGAACTGCTGAAAGGTGCAAATTCCTTTTTCCATTTTCATGTCCTTATGAAGATATCTGATTTCAAAGGCTCAGTGCACTCATTTGTTGAAACAGAGAACTTATTTAAAGCTAAATGCTAATAACAGTGAATGTTAACTGACTTAATGCAATGTGAAATTGCTGCTTCAACATTCATACAAATGATAATTCAGTCTAAGTGGCTCTATGTTCTGTTATATAGACATTACTTTGCAATTTGCAAGGTAATTGCATACAGAGCTACTAAACAAATTTGTTTTCTTTTGTATCAAAATGTGCTTTGCACTTCTCTTCGGTTTATGAATATACTTTGAAGTCCATGGGTTTTGATGGGTTGGTATGGGCAGCTGTTCTTATGTTGAATTTCTGCTGATCATCTTATCAATGTCTAATTCACTAGCCTTGTGTGCTAAAAATGTGTGAAATTAAAGAGAACTCCCAACTGATACTGAGATCCATTATTCTAGTGTAGCCATTACCCTGCCTTACTGATGTACAGCACCACTAAGAAAAGCGCTATCCATCTGTATATAGCAACTTTGAACAAAGGATCCCACAAAGTAATTTATTGTGTGTTCATAATTACTTCTATTTGCCAAAATTTGCCTTGTAAAGTGTTTCAGTATGAATAATGTTTATTAACTGGCACTTTTCTGATGCTTTATATCTTTTAAATCCAATTTAATTTTTATGTATAATTAGAATTGGCTCTGGTTTTATTTTTCAGTTCCTTTATATGCATTGTTCTTTGATAATAGTACAGAATACCAACTTCACTGCAAAATGGTGATTTTAGTTCCTCCCCTAGTCTCTTTGATTTTACTGTTCTCAATCCTGCATTCAGTTCAGTAGGAAGAAGAATGATTTTGAATAATACGGTCATGATGTCAAAATAGTACAAATTATATGCTGCTGCCATCTGGAATAGTGAAAATAAAAGCTTTATTTACACTGTTCTTTGAAATAATAAACTTTATTGTGGCAGTTTATCTTCAGTATCTATAATGTATTCTGGGAATGTTCCATGTGTGCGTTTTTATTCTGTGAGCTACAGAATGACTAAAATTTGCCTGTGGCAAACCTATCAGTGAATCTTGAAATAGATTCACTTTCTTTTCTTCCTGAATAGAGTAGAGAACCACCTTCCATTTTCACAATAAGAATAATTGGTTTACATAAGCAAAATTTTCAAGGGGCACAGTCAAGCACTATGAGTATGTATTTTAATTAGGCAGATTACACAGATTTAACTACACCTTAATATTCTATTCTACATATGAATATGAGCTCCAGATTCATAATCTGGAATATGGATGTTTCAATGGAGAAAACAGTTAATGTGAACTTAAATACTTAACAAACATATTAACCAGTCTTCTTCACAACTGTCTGGCCATGAGTCCTGGTGCTATTACCTTGCTTATATAGTCTGTAATCCAAAATCAAAGTCATAATGATTTGCTTTGGATACTTCAGTTGGTACTTCATATCCATATCATAGTAATATCATCATATCGTACTGTAACTCAGAAGACTATTCACACTATTCAGTCTTTCTTGTTAAAACATGATTGTGATTGCCAGACTGATTTAGTAAGGTAGCTGTGAAAAATTTAAGACTTCAAGACTCAATCTGTTTCTAAAAGCTAACACTCTTCTTGCTGCCAGCAGGGCCTACTCATGATCTGAAAGTAACCTTTTATAGAAAAAGTAGTCAAAATGTTAAGAAGCCGTGGCACAAATCCTAGCTAAATGTGACTGCCTTCCTCTTTTTCAAACTGTCTTGTATATTAGACATGCAGGTTTACCACAGAGGGTAAAAGCCTTTGTACTGAAATAGTCTTCTTTCTTTGGATCCAGCTTTTGTATATACGTAGTCTTGACAGTACACCTTCATAGCTTGGGAAGTTCAGCTCCTGAAATATTATTAAATAATTACATCACAAAAAAAAATTTAAAAAGAGATTGCAACAGCACATTTTTTCTTTAGGATGAGAGGAAATAGAGTTAAGTGATGAGCATAACAGAGTTTGTAATATATAGTTGTGGCACAGCTATGCTTTTTCGTATCAATACCACTTAAAGCTAAATATGGTTTCTTTTTTTTGGTAGAGCATAATTTTAACTTGCAGCTATTTTCAAGATACCACTCTGTAAAAATTACTGTTCACACAAAAACACTGAGTTTGAGTGTCTGCCCTAAATGCCATTGCATTTATGAGGGCAAGCTCACCTCTAGGACAAATGCAGCAGCAAGTGAAATGACATATTTTACATTTGTTTTAGGTATACTTACATTGAAATCTGAATGCAAAGGCTAAAGTGCTTTTTCCAGTCAAGTTTCTTGGAAGGGACGCTATCTATGCTGCCAGCAAGGACATTGTTTACAGGACATAGAATCACAGAATCATAAAATGGCCTGTGTTGGAAGGTACCTTAAAGATCATCTGTTTCCAAACTCTCTAGAGTGCGCAGGGACACCTTCCACTAGACCAGGCTGCTCAGAGCTCTACCCAATTTGACCTTGAACAGTTCCTTGCCAGGTTCAATTCCAGCTTCCCCTAGGCCTTCCTGACCTCATCCCAACACAACCACACTCCATCTCTCTACTCTTTTTAGGTTGCCACCCATCCCAGCTTCAACTGCCTGTGCATTTGCTTCTTCCCCTCCAGTCTGACCAGCAGTTCTC
>JAODKT010001765.1:343556-350804 GCA_027576195.1 Cossypha heuglini | reverse complement strand
AGCCATCGATAGTCACACTCCAGTCACATCCCACCAAGTTTCAGTAATGGCAAGATCATAACTTTCCAGCCACACGGTGGCTTCCACCTTCTGTTTGTAATCTGTTCTGTGTGCCTTGGGTGAGCAATGTCAAACTGATGGAATATACAGAATTGAGAGATACTAAGAACCCTGATACAAAGCAAGGAAAGGTTATTTTGTAACACTCTCTCTTGAGGGCTGATCTGGTAACCTCTCGTTGTAATTGTTTTCTGTATTGTTCAGATCATACACTGAAAAACAGCTTTTGTGGAGTTCTTGCAGCAATTGCAAATTAGACTAGTGCAGTACTAAATGCATTCTTTTAATGCCAGTAAGGAAATTCAGCACCTTAAAGACAGGTAACAAGTTCAAAGAATGTGACCTATTTCTAAATCACTTGTATCTGTCATCCTAAACAAAATATGTATTAGATGTATAAGTCACTAAGCCACAAGGACAGAGAAATCTGACCTTTAATGGCTTCTCAAAATGACAGTACAAAATGGCTTTGAGAAGGTCAAATCTGATTTAAATTGTTGATGAATTGGGAACTAATTGACTAGAACTGAATATTACGTGGGAAGGATGGTATATCCTATACTTTAGAGCATAATGAGCATGTTAATGATCAGTAAAAAATATTTTTCTAGCCACCTCATGTAGAGATACCAATATATAAAATTTTTGTAATAGTTACTCTTCTCTTACTGTGGCTGAGATGCAGTTGTTCAGTGATTTGATGCTCAGCTTTGTTTCATAGAGTGTTTGATGATCTGTCATACTTGGTATCACTGAAGTATAAAGACAGTTGTACAAATCATGAATAAAATTAGAGAAAAAAAAAGTAATTAACATCTTAAAAACTAAATCCACTGTGATAAGCCCTCCAGTTAGAAATTTCATTATTTCCCTGATCCATTTGTTGTTGAATATCTGGGTTTATTTCCAGATACCTGAAAGCCAGGTTGGATACCAGCCACAACTGTCAAAAATATAACAGTTCTGGTATTTGAATGTTATATTGTGATGTTTCTCATGAAAATTTCATGAAGAGCATTCATTCAAAGAGATTCTGCATAAGGCAGATGGATGAATTTAATTGCCCTCATTGAAAATAAGAAAGGGTGGCTCTTTACTACTCCATCCTATTAACATTCAATATTGATTATCTTTGTTGTACACTTAGGTATTTGCAAAAGGGACTCTAGGGTTTTCTATATAAGCCAAGTAGGAAAGGTAAGGTCATAAAAATCCTGTTCTGTGTCACAGTCAGATCTTGTCAGCTAATACCAAAGCAAAGACTTTTATAAACCGACGCTAAACATACCTTTCTTTAGGAAGAGCCTGTGACTGGTGAATGATGTTATATTTATCAGCTGATGGGTAGAAATCCTAGTTCTGAAGAGTCATGGAAGCTTTATGAACAGTTGTGTTCACTGTATCAAGGTCCTGGGACGATTGGTGAATAGAGTGCAGATTATTTCTCCTCTGTTCTTCCAGTTGCAGCTGTTAACATTGAAAGAATCAGATGGACCGACACGGTTCCATGACTAGAGTCATCACCAGAATGTTTCTTTGATGATTGGATGGCCTATAAATGGAGACAGGATGAATGCTGAATGGAGACAGGATTCAGCTCTCTCAAAAGGGGAAGAGATTATTTGGCTAAGGGCTAGCAGGGCTTATTGATTGGGGTTTATTGACAGGGAGGGAGGTATCATCAGGTTTAACAGTGGTAAGATGTGGGATAACATCCCATCCCACACATACTGGTTAGATGTCTGAGCCAGAAAGAGCCTGGAGAGGGTATGCAGGTCAGCAGCAGAGTACCTGAGGGACAGTGCCAAGAGATTCCAGCTACACCAGACAGAAAGTCAGCTTCAGTGGGGAGCAACTTAAAACCCCATCGTGCTAACACATGCAGCATGGGTGGTGTTAGGGATGTGTGGATGCCTGCTGGTCTATGACTTTAATTGTCATCATGGAAACACAGGGACCTCTCCTATGACTAGAGTGTTGGAATGAAAGAATGCAGCCACTACACATCATATTTGGAAACTCATGGCACTCCAGTGAAGTTCCCACCAGCAGGAAAGGGGAAAACGTGACCCCAGTTTTAAAAAGGGAAATAAGGAAGACCAAGGAGCTACAGGCCACATCAGTGCCTGGCAAGGTCATGGAGCAGATCCTCCTGGAAAATATGCTAAGAGACCTTGGAAATAATTAGGTAATTGGGGACAGCCAACATGGCTTCACTAAAGGCGAATCACGCCTGACAAATTTGGTGGCTTTCTAGGATTGTGTTACAGCAGTGGTGGGCAAGGAAGGGCAGCAGAAATCATCCATATGGATTTGTGCACAGTGCACTTGACATTTTCCCAAATGACATCCTTGTCTCTGAACTGGAGAGGCATGAATTGTTACAGGTGGAACTCTTGGTGGATTAGAAATTGGCTGGATGATGGCCCTCCTAGAGTTGCAGTCAACAGCTCAATGTCTAGTTAGAAACTAGTGACAGCTGGGGATCCTCAGGGATTTGTATTGGGACCAGTGCTACTTGGCACCTTTGTCAGAAACATGGGCAGTGGGATTGAGTGCTCCCTTAGAAGTTTGCCAGTGACACTGAGATGTGTGGTGGTGTCACACACCAAGGGACGTGGAGTGACCTTAACAGGCCTGAGAGGTGGAACCTGAGGAAGTGCAACAAGGCTAAGTGGAAGGTCCTGTACCTGTGTTGGGGTCATTCCAAACAGCAATACAGACTTAGTGGAAAATGGATTGAGACTTACTCTGGGAACAGAGCCTCCCCAGAGATGGGTTTTGTGGATGACACATGTGATATGACCCAGCTCAGAGACCCAACCACATCCTGGGCTGCATCAGAAGAGGCATGTCCAAGAGGTCAAGAGATACGCTTATACCCCTCTATTCTCTTCTTGTGAGACTCCAACCTGCAGTACTGCATCCAGGTCTGGGTCCTCCAACACAAGAAAGACTTTGATTAGTTAGAATGAGTCCCATAGAGAACTACAAGTTGATCAGAGGTCTGGAATACTCTTCTACCGGGAAAAGCTAAGAGAGTTGGGGCTATTCAGCCTAGAAGGAAAAAGCTCTGGAGACCTTGTTAAGCTTTCCAGCACCTGAAGGGTACATGAAGGCTGGAGAGGAGCTTTTCAAAAGGAATAGGAAATGGGAAATTTGCCCTAAGCTGAAGGAGGGTGCGTTTTGATTAGATCTTAGGAAGAAAAGCTTTACTCTGAGGGTGGTGAGGCACTGAAATAGGTTGCTCAGAGGGGTTGTGGATCCCCCAACCCTGAAGACGTACAAGACCAGGTTGGATGTATCTCTGAGTAACTTGGTCTAGTGGAAGAAGTTCCTGTCCATGGCAGAGGAGTTGAATGTAGGACCTTTAAGGTCCTAAATCATTGTGTAATTTTCTGATTACCTGTGTGCACTTGTATTGCAAGGAATTAAGTAGCTCATGAGCAACATCACATCCCAGGATCTGTAGGCTGTACTTGCTTGCTATACATTTTTTTCAGAAAAGTCTGAAGACTTATCTGACCTCTTTGAAAATATGACACTTCTTAACTAAAGACAGTTAATGTTGAATAATTTCTCCTGTTAGTTTTATCCCCTTATCAGCTGCCTGTCGGTGATGACTAGTCAATACATTTAATAATATGTGGCATTTAGTTAGTGTTGGTCTTCTTTCTTTTGTTATTTTTGATTTTCAATTTTGAATGGAAGTAATATTATTTTGCAAAAAAAAATACATTTGCGATTGCAGTGGAAAAGAGGAGCAATATTTTGTGTTTCAAAGAGGTTATTTTAGCTATGCAAACTTGATTTCTGAGAAATTACCTGATCATAACTGTGCTTCCAGTGTTACTTGCTAGCAGGTGTCACATTATAAATGCCAATTACTTTTGTAATTTTTAATATTTCAGTATTGACCACACTAGCATGAGGATTTTGGGCTGTATCTATTTTAATAGACACTGTGGTATCTAGTCAATATCATTATGAGTATCCTGCCACTTTAACTTTGCTATGCACACAGCTCCAATATTTAGGATTTCTCAGTGTTTTGCAGTCATGTAATTCATCTTCACAGCACTTCCCTGTAGCAGTAAAGCGCTATCATGTGCATCTGTAAGACGGACAGTCAAAGCACAGGGGCAATAGATGTTATGAGCAATGGCAGATAAGTAATACTGATAGAAGCAAGAAATAAAACTTAGGTCTTCTGAGTGACCAGATCTTATACTGTGTGGTCATCCTTCCTTATAAACTTCTCTGGTATGAAGAGAAGGGGTTTTCCCTGTTGTAGGTAAACATGGTGATTTGATATTTCACATAAAATAGTGAGGACTCTCTTAAACAGGGCAACACCAGTGTTGTATGCTACCATAGTATGAATCCAATGATTGCATGCTAAGTAGTTTATCTCGTCTGATTTTATAATTATAAAATTTCTAGACATTTTTAAATAAACCTTTTCTTTTGTATCAGCATTTTGATCAATTGTTTGTTGCTTAGAAACAATTAGGTGATCATGGAATACTGCACAACTAACACGAAATCCGTCAATTTATACATTTCTTTTTCAGAGGATCAAATTCCTCGAGGTTTTCCAACCATTGATATGGGCCCACAACTGAAGGTGGTTGAACGAACTCGTACAGCTACCATGTTATGTGCAGCCAGTGGCAATCCTGATCCTGAAATAACTTGGTTCAAAGATTTCCTGCCTGTTGACACAAGCAACAACAATGGCCGCATCAAGCAGCTACGCTCAGGTAGGGTCTTGTTACTGTTTCCACCGACGCCCTGAGTTGTTCTCTCTCACTTTTTCTTTCTTTTCTTTCTCTTTCTTTTAAAAAAATTTTATTTATAGGTAATAATTTCTCTTTCCCCTCTCCTTTTCTGTGTTACTGGGTGTGTTGTCCATGTCTGTGATGTTGTCATAGCTTTCTATAGAGTCTGTCTCTATGTGTTTTGCAGCTTCTGTTTACTCCACATTGCTCACTGCTGTGACTGTATTTTTTGATAATTTTTTTCTTTACTGCTTTTTGCAGTACTTGATGGATCCATTTTCTCCTCTTTCTTTCTTCTTTCCTTTTAATTTTTTTTAACAAATTTATTTCAACATTGGACTTCATTCAGAAATTGCAAGGAGTACCAATGGTTATATTCATCAAAACCAAAACCTGCATTAGACACTTCAATTAAAATCTAAAATGTGTTTATTGCTGTCTTTTCCACATTTGACTTCACCAAAGATTAGCCAGTTTGGACACATCTTCTTTCCTCTCACAAATACATAAAGCATAGTACTTCTTCCCATGCAGATTTATACCTGAAAAAAAAACAAGGAAATGAAATCTGGGTAATCTGTGGAACGAAGTTGGGGTTTTTTTGCTGGCTGAGCATTTTTCCAACACACTTAGCCACAGTAGTGTGCGTCCACGCTAAGGCTTTATGAATCCTATATTTTCTGGATCTACAGAAGTCTGCTTTTGGTGTAGACTCCAGCTTTTGCTGCTCTCTCTCTCTCTTTGCCCGTTGCACCTCCCTAGCAGTTCTCTCACTCTCCTCCTGCCCTAGTTTATTCCTTTGCTCTATTTAGATTAAAAACAAAACAGAACAAACAAAACAAAACAAAACAGAAGAACCCTCTAAATTTATCAAGTTTAAATCTTATCCCAAAATAAGATCAGATCATTGATCATTGGGATATAATGAGCTTTTTTCTTTGACAATTGTAGTAGATATCGTTGTAGAATCTAAGTTGTTTAATCACGTGTCTTCCCAGAATTCTCAGCTTTTGACCTGTCCTGTGATGTTAAATCGTCTTGTTAACCTACTTTTTGCTTGTTGTCAGCAGAACTGTGTAAATTAACCTTCTGTTAATGTAAATTAAGATTTTTTTCACATGTGACATAGATGATTTAGTATATAAAGCTTTAACTGAAAACTTTGTACCAAATTATAAGGAATATAATAATATTTTTATGCTGTCTTTCTTCTCTCCGTATTTAAATCTCCAGAATCTATTGGTAAGTGCTTAGTTCTGAAGCGCACTTCACCCCCACTAATTTCCATATTCAGAATATTATGATTATGATTATGATAATTATTATATGATTAGTGTTATTATTCTTAAAATGCATGGCATGCATTTTACTAACAGTCAGTGTAGTCACCAAATCCCTATAGTGGCGCACACGCACACCTCCACAGAAATGTTGTCTTATCAGTCATAGCAACACCTAAAAGAAACAGTACACATGTATCACATAGTTCTAGAACAGTAAATGCCATAATCCAGCCTAAACTGCAGTGTTTGTTTTGAGATAGACTTTAGTGTATCCTCTTTTTATATATATATATATATCTATCTATATATATATTTAAATAGAATTTCCAATATTTTCCTAAAATATGTCATAAGTACAGTTTTGTAAAGTTTCCTTTAAGTATTCAAGGCATATTTGATACATATCTAACCCTATATAACCAAACGTCTAAGAACTCAGATGCTACTCTGAGAATGGCAATGCAGCCAAGTATAGACTTTCTGCCCTTTGTGGTACAATGCAACTTGCTTTTATAACCTGATAATACTATCTAATATATTCCTGTTTTAACAGTATAGTAATTCAAGTTTCTCTTAAGACCTTATTTAATTCTGTAAATCTAATTTGATTCTTCTTCCAAAGCCCTAGCCTCCTTCTTCTCGTACTAATGCTTCTTCTTTCTAATCTTATTTGCATTCATATTATCCACCCAGGTGGTACACCAATAAGAGGTAAGAGTGCTGAACTAACGTTCACAGAATGATCTTACTCATTCTTTCTGTCCTTTCATCCCTCTCATCTTTGTCCTGTTTTTGGTTTGGTTTTGTTTTGTTTTCCTTAAGGAAAAAACAAAACAAAACAAAAACCATGGAAATGTCCATCATCTAACTTTCTTTTTCCTTCGTCCTGTTTGGTTATGATCAGTGACTCTCATATTGTGACCTTTCTTTCTTCACATTGCCTTTTCCTTTCCCCTTTTCATTTGTTCATTAAAAAAATATAAATAAATAAAAAATAATTAATTTGTGATATGCTTCAAAGAAAGCATATCCAGGTCTCCTGGCCATAGCCCAGTCACAGCGTACCATTTGTCCCTCTTTTTTCTTTTTCTTCTTCTTCTTCTCCTTTTTCTTCTTCTTCTTTT
>JAODKT010001765.1:323556-338556 GCA_027576195.1 Cossypha heuglini | reverse complement strand
CCTGAGGATGATATGCCAATAGGGAGAAACGTCCTTGAGCTTAACGATGTCAGACAGTCTGCAAACTATACTTGTGTTGCCATGTCTACCCTTGGTGTTATAGAAGCAATAGCACAGATAACTGTCAAAGGTATATCTCAAACACATTTATTTGGACACAGTTCTGTCTTTTATTCACTCATTCTGAGCAAATATATTGCACTGAAAGGTCTAAATGCCATTTGCCCTCTTAAATCAGGGTAAATATTCTAACCAGTCACTGGCATATGACAAAATATAGGTTCAGGCAGCAGTAATAATCATTAATTGAATAATTAATATTTATTAAAATATGTTAGTTGTAATGTTCCATTATTCTTCTGGGTCTACCTGCCAACCCTCATTTCAGTTAAAGAAATGATCTTGTAATGCGTTTATTTATCAACAGCAGAAGCCTTTAATAACCAGCCATTTGATTTTTGGAATTGCTGGGTGTCCAAGTATCATATTCACTGAATAATTGGAAACAAGAGGTTCCAAAAAAATCTGAAAATTCAGCTGTTATTGTGAATTGTCTTTCTGTAAGATTCCCCTTCTTCATGTGGTTTCAGATTTATTATGGAAGTCAGTATCATTAATTCATGACAAATGAACTGCATTGAACAGAACTTGAAGATTTTCCAGTAGATTTTGGAGGAAATTGTAATTGGCAAAAGCTTGCTGTGAACAGACTGCTCCTTCTTTCCATTTTGTCTTCTTCTTTTATTTTGGTTTTGTTGTTATTGTTTGTAAGCTTTTTATTCTAATAAAGAGTGTCTACTGTTACATAGTGCTAACTGTATTTTTTGCTGTTTGTATTTAGCCTTACCCAAACCTCCTGGAACACCTGTGGTGACAGAAAGCACAGCAACTAGCATAACATTGACTTGGGATTCTGGAAACCCTGAGCCGGTTTCTTACTACATAATCCAACACAAACCCAAAAACTCCGAGGAGCCATATAAAGAAATTGATGGAGTGGCCACGACGCGTTACAGCGTGGCTGGCCTGAGCCCATATTCAGAGTATGAATTTCGGGTAGTTGCTGTAAATAACATCGGGCGAGGGCCACCCAGCGAGCCTGTGTCAACAAGGACTTCAGAGCAAGCACCTTCCAGCGCCCCACGCAGCGTGCAGGCCCGTATGCTGAGCTCCACCACCATCCTGGTACAGTGGGAAGAGCCCGAGGAGCCCAATGGGCAAATACAAGGGTACAGAGTGTATTACACCATGGACCCCACTCAACACGTCAACAGCTGGATGAAGCACAATGTGGCTGACAGCCACATTACCACTATTGGGAATCTCGTGCCCCAGAAAACATACTCTGTGAAGGTTCTTGCTTTTACTTCTGTTGGGGATGGACCACTTTCTAGTGACATTCAAGTCATCACTCAAACAGGAGGTAAGCTAGCAATTAGCAAAATTTGGGAAAGAGACTTTCAGTTTAAAATGTTGCAAAATAAACTACCCATCAAGTATAGCCAGTTTATTCAGGCAGTTTTTGCAGATAACATTTTCTCAATTCCATGGTGCAAGTAATCTTAGAGTGGAAATTTCCCCTTCATGCCTTCTTTCTTCATCAGCATCAAGAAATCTATCTGCAGTGCAACTGAAGTCTCAGGGAGACATTGAACCTGGAGGTGGCCAAATCTTACAGCTTTTTTTTGGCAGTGCTCTGTGCACTAAACCTATTTGTTAGTAGTTCATCATAGCTTTTATTGAGGTGTTACTTGTGGGTTCTGGTGGGTTTTGTTTAGGTGCATGTAGTTTTCCTATGCCATATCCCTCTAGGGAATATTACTTTTGGAAATTTAAAATGTATGTGTACTGCATACGTGTTCAGCTAGTTGGTAAGATTCTGGGAAACCAGAAAACATGAGAGCATTAAATAAAACAAACCTTCATGTAGGTTCAAGCAAGCAAGTTTGTACACACTGGATTTATAAGTCAAATCAAACCTGCCCCTACAAAATGCATACCACAGGGTCACTATTTTCTCGGTTTATGTTTGCAGTTAGGTTGTTTTGTTTCTGTTGAAGAACTTCTAGGTCCATGAATTAGTTTTATTAGTAAAGGACAAGCAAGCACAGTAAAAAACATGGCAGAAAAGTTTTTATGAAGTCTAAAGTGAGAAGCTCTGGTAGAGTTACACTGCACAAAGTATTTTATTGTAGCAATAAGAAATAAAAGGTCGTTTTGTCAAGCAGTTTGTAGAAAGCTGTATAAAGTATTACTGTAGGCCAGTGATTTCCTAGAAATATATAATAGTACTTGAATTTTTTAGTACAGGAAAGTTTCCTGTTGCAGAATTTAGCATCCCTCAAATTCTTAAAAACAGATCTCTAAAGTATAACTGTAGACATTTATGTTTCATCCTGTTTTTTACTTCTGCATTTTACCAATATGCATTTAATAAAGACAGAAATTGATCTATTGTCCTGGAATCTTTCTAGGTGTTGTGTTGCACAAAGATCTAGATGTTACCTTTTGCAGTATCTCAGCTAAGAAGTTACAAAATTTTTAGATCTTATGGTGGTAGATCAAAATGTGTCTGTTTGCACATGCGAATGTAAATATATACAGCAAGGTTTAATTTTGGCATTTGCACCCATTTTCAGAGAACTGGTTTTTGTATTGATATCTGACTTCTGATTGAATCCACATGCATAAAGCTTTTCCAGAAGAAGGTTTAGTGAGCGCCTTATCTGTATTTTCACTCACAGCTGTAAACCTCTTAGATTAGCAAGTGTCTGACAGTGGCTTCCCCAGTGAAGGATGAAGGAATCAAAATAATGAGCACTGAGGCTCAGCTGGACTGGCCCAAGTTACATTACTTTCTGAGGTCACTTCAGAGAAGCAAGCGTGTCCATCTGTTTCCAATTACTGTTGCAATCTGAAGAAATTACAACAACAGTAACAGTGCTGGAGAGTTTCTCAATAGATGATTCCGATGTTTAATTGTGACTGTGTTAAAGAAGTTGCAAGAAAGCAAAGAATGAGGCATACAGGAAGCATATTTATGCATTGATACTTTTAATTGAAATACAAATGTTTCAAGTCATAAAAGACGTAAAAACTAAGAAAGTTGTCCAGATCAGGGTATGGTTAAAAACTGGGATTTATCCTATCTCTCTATCCAGTAATTTCTCTTCAGTGAACATCATAGAAAAAAGTGCCATCTTTGCCCTTCTCTTCCAGATTTGCTATAATCTGAATATGAATGTTTTAGTTTAAGTCTCTCAAAATTAAACGCATTCCAAATATTAAAGTGAATATAAAGTACCATTTAAGAACAGGGAAAATGGATTTAATGGAAACGTTTTAAAAGAGTTAAAATAGAAGTGGGATACTGATTACATATGGTTGATTTTATTTTAAACAAATAAGCCTGCCATTATATATATTTAGCTTAACCCTCACTTTGGGGATATTAGAGCATATATAAAACAAAACCTTGCTGGCATGTGTGACTTACAGGCTCTCTTAGATGCTTCAGAGTTTTCCTGCCTTAAGTGTATTCTGATCTTTGGAGAGAGATTATAAAAATGAATAATTTGTTCTTTAAAAACTGTTTAGAGGAATTTTTGTTTTCTTAGTATAGCAGAATTATTCCTTTGAAATGGTTGTATGAGTGGCTTTTTTCTTTGCAGGTCAGCTGAAACTCTGCTGGTAGTGAAATTTAGATTTTTAATTAAAATATTGACTGGGAACATGTAGTTTGTGGGGAAGAGAAGGATAGCCAGACACTGAGAAAAACCCAAAAAAGTTTAGTTTTGGTGTTCATTATTTTTCTTAGGCATTCGAAGGCAAAGCCATGTTCTATTGTTCAGTTGTTTTCAACAGTGCTTTCTTTATGGTTAAAAGACACCATTTTAACAGATTCTGTAATAAGAAAAGAACTGTGGAGCTGAGCCTTTTGAGGAAAAGGAGATCAATTCCAAAAGTTAAGATAGTCCTAATTCTGCATTTTGGGCCAGAGGATTAGACTCTGTTGAGAATGGAGTCAGGACTGGTCTATTATGCAGGTTAATTGACTTACCAAATTTTAGAATAAAGAAATATTGATATAAGTTTCAGTGTGATACTAGAATTATTGCTTTTTGGTTTTGTTTTGTTTTTGGTTTTGTTTTTGTTCTTGTTTTTGTTTTTGCTCTTGGTTTGTTGTTTATTTTTTTTTTAACTTGGTTAGAAAACAAAATCAGGACATACTTCTGGTAACCCCTTTCTGGGCTTAAACTTGTCATAAGAATGTGTACTCTGAGAAACATATTTTAATCTGTGTGTACCAGGAAAATTGAGAGTTTTGTACTGTCTGGGTTTGGGTTGCATTTCATTTCATTTCATTTCATTTCATTTCATTTCATTTCATTTCATTTCAACCAACAAAGAGAGGATAGCTACTGAAGGAATTAAGTGAATCTTGTTTTTGTTCTGAGCTCAGGTAGAAGAGAGGAGGGAGATACACAAAGTCTATTGGATAGGGGATTACTAGAAAAAGAGAGAGAGGGAAAAAAGTTAATAAATATTCAGGGAAATGAATGTGTACCTGTTAGCTTATATTTCTGTGGAAAAAACTTAAGATACAAAACATACATACAAAACATATTGTTAATTTTAAATTTGAAGACTGAGGTTTATTACAATTATAAAACACTAATGCTTTGAACATAGGAGAAAGGATAGTGATGAGAAATTATCTGACTTGCAGGGCACATAAATGGAGCCTTAGATTCAACAAAATTAATATTTCTGGATTTCTTAGGGTAGAAGAAGATTAGAAGTTCAGAGAATGAGTTGGTAGCAAGGAAGCACTGTTCTGTGTTGTAGCAAGGTAGCTACTTTACCAGACATTTAAATTTTTTTTCAGGAACAGGGAAACCTGATTTCTCTGAAACTCCACAGTCCTAGCTTAGTGTCTATGTGAAGCATTTCATGAAATGGACTTGCACATGAAAGGAGTTGAGAGCATGTAGCTAGAAACTCAACTCAAAGCAAGAAGCAGGTGGGAGAATCACAGAATATTTAGGGTTGAAAGGGACCTCTGGAGATCATCCAGTCCAACTGCTCTGCCAAGGCAGGGTCACCTGCAGCAGGTGACAAAAGAACACATGCAGGTGGGTTTTGAGTGTCTCCAGAGAGGGAAACACCACACCTTCCCTGGGCAGCCTGTTCCAATGCTCTGCCACTCTCAGTATGAAGAGATTCTTTCTCAGGTTGAGAAGAAACTTCCTGTGTTATAGTCTGTGGCCACTTCTTCATCCTACCTCTGGGCACCATTGGGAAGAGTCTGCCACTGTCCTTGTGGCACACTCCTTTGAGATACCTACATGTACTGATGCTCAGGTGGGGTATACGATAGTTTTTTAATTTACTTAAATTTTAAAATTTCCTTCAAGGGATATTTCTGGTCAAGTAGGAAAGACTATTTCAGCTTTTGAATAACTCTACTACTCTCAATGTACAGGTAGTTTTTGTTAAGTGTCCTAGTCTCTGTTTTGCTTCATTTAAAGGCTAACGCGATTAGTTCAGTATTGAGAATCTTACCTTCACACATTGATAATTTATCTCTTCACTGTGTTCTCTAGTCATTCAGACAAGACCAGGTGGACTCTATCTTTAAGACTGATTAACACATTTCTTTTATTCTCTAGGCTACCACTATATCAGTAAGAGATAATATTTGAAGAAGGCCATTTATGGATTTCTGATTACTTTTCACATAATATACTTTACACATAATACGCTTTTTTAAAATCTAAAATGTGTAGTAGGTAATTATTTTGAGTACTGTGGTTCTTTTTTTGATACTGCTATCTTCAGACTCATTTGAAGAGTCTATTTCAGCTGTAGAAGAGAGACAGTGGGAGAGCACAGTGCACATATTACCCATTTTATTTTGTATGTTACTCATTTTTTAATTATATTCTATTAGGACTTGTTATTTTAAAAAATACATTTATTGTTTGCAAAGCAAAAACTCTGGAGCACAGTAGCTCTTTAGTTGTAAGAGTTCTTCTGTGGAGTTTCATACTTCTTTCAGAGAAATCAGAAGCATATACTCTTGGTCCCTTTAGGTTCCCTACTTATTGTAAATTCTCTTGACCCATTTATTGTCCTTTGCAAAACTGATTTTCTGTTGAACTCATTGAGTTTTACTCAAGGTATGGATTTCACCCTAGCAATGTCATGGGACCCTTTCTGTCCTGGAGACTGTCCTCTTTTTCTATTATCACTCACAAACCCAGCATGGTCCTAGAGTAGTTTTCTGATTATCTCAGCCATCTGAATTGCTGTGCAGGGAACTCAGGTGCCTTTCTGAGGTCCTGTTTTATGATCCTGTTCTGGCACTTCAGTCACGGATGGAGGTAAAATCCCATATGCAGGACAGAGTCCAGCAGTCTGTGTTTGTTCCTGGTTATCCAGCAATAAACATGGAGGAATAGGCAAGTGAAAATGTAGAAGTTGATGTGAAGTTTTGGAAAAAGCAGTTGTTGATTTTTGTTGCAGTGGTTTTGTTATTGCATTGTAGTCTTTCATTTTGTGTACTGCTTAAGATATATTTAGAAGAAGGAACAGATACACTTGGAGCACACAGAAGTTAAGGGTTTTAATGTACTTTTGTAGAGCATATTGGCCTCAAAACAGAAAAGACAGTATTGAGAGAATGCTCATGTAAAACCGTCCCATTTAGTGGGCTGCCCATATACAGTAGTAATATGGAGTTAGATTTAATGTGTGACATTAAAAACACTTCAGTAAGAGTACAAAGTCGACTATGCATACAGTTTCTCTAGGTTTGTTTTCTCTGAAGGACACCACTAGCTTCTGTCAGCTCCAGCTTGGCTTAGCTCCTATGCACCGCCGAAGATTTTTTTTAACAGATGTGTATTCTAGGCATAAATCCTAAATAGTTTAAAAGTTAATTGTTCCACTTCCTTAGCCAGTACTTTTCCTTTGGTACTGGGTTCCATACCAGAGTTTATCAGCAATAACGTGTGTTCAGTTTCTCTTACTTATTTTTCTTTCTTCTTCATCTTCTCTTATCTGTTTGGACCAATGCAGATTTCCCTGTCACCTTTTTCTTCTGTCAGTGTTTTCAGCATCAGAGTTACCAAATTGTGGTTAAAAAAATCTGAGGGGAGACTAATTTTTGAAGCAAGATATTTGACAAACAGCATTTGGAAAACTCCAATTAGCCATCAGCTTGTCTTATAAAATGATTGAGAATTGCAGACCTAAGATGACAGAGGGTTTGGGTTTTTTAAAAAGGAATACTTGGAGAATTAGGGTCTTCAAACACATAGAGAGACAGGAAATACCCTTAGTTCTCCATCTGCTGCCATATTTATCATAACAGATGGTACCAGCCTTCACATGTGTCACTTGACTGATCATTTACTATTACTGCCTGGCTGTGTTCTACAGTTCATGTATCCATACATTAAGTAGAGATCATAGCATCGTAGGACAATTCTTGCTGGCAGGATGGTTATCTGGGGAGGTGTCCAGCCACAGCCACTGCCCAGAGCAGCCTCACCTCTGGGATCAGACTGAGTTTCTTAGGGCTTCACCTGCTTGACATGTAGAACCTCTCTGAGCTGGTGTGGTCCAACCTCCTTAGGCCCTGGCTGCATTTCTGGGTTGTCTTGAGCCTCTCATGTTTCAGCTTGTGCCACTGCCTCTCACCTGCCACACTCTCTGAAGAGCCTGGCTGAATCTCTTCTATCCCTTCTGTCACTGCTGGGAGTGCTGTTGAGAGCCATCCATTCTCCCAGCTGAACCATTGCCAGCACTGCAGCCTGTCCTTGCAAAATTAGAATCTGTCACAAATACTTAGTTCATGTTTCCTGTAATGGCTCCCCATGCTTTGGGGTCATTTCCTCTTTGCACTTTGCAGGAACCAGGCAGTGGTATAGACCATACATGTTTTAGAAAATCATCTTGTTAATCCTGCCTCTTTTTATTCCTATAAAGGAGTTGCTCTCCTGTTACTCTCAGTCACTCACTCATTAAAAAAAAAAAAAAAAAGAAAAAAAATTAAAAATTGGTAGAGACTTTCAGTGTCTCTAGTGTCTCTAGTGTCTTCTCTCTCCAGGAGTTTGAATATGCACTTCATGTAGAAAGGTTCTGTTTTTTGAAAGTTAGATATCAAATCTGTACCACAATACACAGGGGCAGTGTTCTCAAACTGATGTTCTGTATAGGTCTGGGAAAGATAAAAAAAGAAAAAAAAAGCAAATTATTTTAACAGTTTACTCTCTGAGGTTTTTAGGTCTTTTACTGTACTAAAGGAACATACTTGTAATGCTGTAATAGAATTCTTCCCTGATAAATGTTAGTGAAATTTACCGTTATTGTCACATCCTACTTCCTGCACCTGTTCTCAGTGTGTGCTAAGTACATCTTTTTATTTTTCCTCTGAAAAAATGAGAGCATGTCACATTTTATTCTTGAACAGCTAGAGATGCTGTGGAAAACTGTTTCATGCCTTATCAATGGTGCTATTAACTGAAAGTAATGTTTTAGATCTTGGGTGCCAAAACTGTTGTACACAATCGAATGATACTGTTATGTTTTGCTGTCCTTTCCTAGTCAACCTTATCATTTGCTATACATTTGAAGAAGTAAATTAGGACAACATTTAGCATGGATAATTTCTGTGACCATTGCACACGATATAACAACAGAGAATGTTCTTGACTAGTGCAATCAAAAGTGCATTTTGCTTCTTGCAATTAGAAGGTTTTGTCACTAGAAATGCAGCTATATTCATAAAAATACCAGTCATTAACAGATGGAAATACATCACTTAATGAGAAATTAGCTGAGTATCTCTTCACTGGGTTATAGCTACTTCAGGTTAAACAAGCTGGGTGTTGTATGTGGGTGTCTTCTTAAAGACCAGGATGTGTTTACTATCTTCCATTTCTGAGCTGAGAAAAAAAATTTTGTAATAGTTTTAACGCTTTATTCCAGACTACTTCAGCTAATCATATGTTCTATTAGCTTTTCTCATACTTACACAAATATATAAATGTATATATATGCCAATTCACACATAGGTTATTAGATTGCTGGAATTCATCACCAGGCATATCTTCAGTTGCATTTCAGTTCTGTTTGCTTTATTTACACTTAAAAAAAGACTTATTTGAAACCCCTGATAATTTTTAACATGTTAATTAAATGTATCATTATTCTTTTTCTGTGCTTAGATAAATTTGTTTCATAGTACTGTGAATCAATTTGTTTAAGTTCAGTAAGATAAATGAAAGTAATATTGCATGCCGTATTCCGATAACATTTTAAAAGATTCGGAAGTATTGAAGTACCCAAATTAATAACTGGCAACACTGCATAACTTTGTTTTAGTGCCTGGTCAGCCACTGAACTTCAAAGCAGAACCTGAGTCTGAAACGAGCATACTGCTTTCCTGGACACCTCCACGGTCTGATACCATTTCCAGCTACGAACTGGTTTACAAAGATGGAGAGCATGGGGAGGAAGTAAGTGGCAAGATTGTGCATCTTTTTAATCATCTTTTATAAGTTGGACATAAAATGCGGCAATGGTTTAAATTTCGTGTTCTAGTTGCTTGCTTAGTAGAAATGCCTTGATATTTAGGTTTGATATAAGGTTTGTTAAGCCCAGCAATTAGCCTAGTGACAGACTGAAAGTGTGTGAACAGCAAAAAATGTTGTCAATGGTTACCAGCCAGTGGAATTTTTCCGTAGACGGCATTGAATTCTCCACAGAAATTCCATCCAGTTCCAGACATTGATTGTGTCTTTCTGAGCCTATTTCTCCATAAAGATTTGGAAGCAAAAATGTTTGGGGGCATTTTATGGACACATTAAGGCTTTTTTTGAGCTTATACTTGAACTTTGAAATCTATTTTCAGTCTTAGATAATTTTTGTTTCTCTGTGCAGCTATGTAAAAGAATTCCCGAGCTTTTCTAATATGTCAGTAATAATTGAGAAGAAAGCAGGATGTTCTTTCTAAAGATTAAAACCTGCAATAGACTTTTTCTGTACCTTTACTTCATGAGGAATTTCCAGTTTGTGGGCCTCTATCATGTTTGTGCCATAAACTTTAGAATAAACTGTTCTACTGCCAGGGAAAATGCCATATTACCAAGTGTCTCAGGGAAAAGAAAGCCAGGAGTTTCAGAAGGACACAGGAGATTGTCAGCCTCATTGGTTTTTCCTGCATCTTCAAGTCATTGCTGATGCTTCAACTGATCTTATGTTTATGGCAGCTTCACACACACACTCTGAATTCATAAGCTGATTTTGTGGAAGGGGGCCAGATCTGCATTTCACTTCCACATAGGATGCAGGCCACTGCTTAATAAGTTACCCTGTGAAAGAATTTGCATTTAATAATTTGAATACAAATTCAACTACAAGGTTAAACCCAAGATAACTTACACTATAAAATCACTGCCATAAAAGACAGTTATAGGTAAGGCTTTGTTCATATGTATAGTCTGAAAAGGCTTTCATACTTTGTATATAGGTATTCGTTCCTCCAACAGTCAAGCTTTGTTTGTAGCTCTGATTTTCACCTGTTAAAACTGTTGACTTTAAAATATAGGTTATTAATGTTTGTCAAAAGTAACATATTCGGTTTTGGTTTTGTTTAGTTTGGTTTTGTTCTGCTTTATTGTCGTGAATTTAAGCTTCTCCCTATGGTTTTATCCCAGTATAAAAGCATATGGGCAATACACGGAATTCCGAGTCTCTGGACACTAAGCAGGATGTTCTCTTGATATCTACTTTCAGCAACGGGTTTCCACTGAACCCACTACGTCGTATCGCCTGCAAGGCTTGAGGCCAAACAGCCTGTACTTGTTCCGCCTAGCTGCACGGTCTCCTCAAGGCCTGGGAGCCTCAACAGCAGAAATCTCAGCCAGAACCATGCAGTCAAGTAGGTGTCTCTCCTTGAAGTATTTGTTCTCTTTGTTTCTGTTTCTCAGACAGATTAATCTCAGTAGCCCAGGTAGGCAGAAGCGGAGAAAAAAGCAAAATACAGTATTCATGTTGCCTGACGCAGCAAAAGAACGCTTGAAATGTGTGTTTTTGAGGTGTATTGTCATCAGCTTAATATGAGTGGCTTTTACATAGCTTCATAAAAGCACCCAAATAAACCAATGTCTAAGGAGGTAATATAATGTTGCCATAATAAAATTTTACTTTATAAAAAGGTGAAATGTTGTATCATGCAATAGGTGTGCATAAATAACAATCCTTAACCAATAAAATTGCACCTCCCCAATCTGCACACTTCCTAGGTTGTTTCTGCAGCATCTCCCTGAGGTGCAAAAATTTGTAGAGTGGATCAGGCTGAATATTTCAGGAAGGACCAGATATTTCTTAACAATTCTTTTATAGTATCTTATCATTCTGATTTTGTTCAATTTTCTTAATCTGGGCTTTTTACGATGTTCAGTCATTTTCTACCTGGAGAAAAACAGTTTGAGATTTAAAAATCTGTCAGGACTTACATATACACCTTAAAACATTTAAATTAGGACTTAATTAAATCAACTATTCAACAATGATATCCAGAAGGATTATTCTTGCCTGATAAGTTATGCTTTCCTGACAGTTTGCATTACAATATGTCACTGAAAAACTTAGTACAGTTCTATTTGCATTTGTTTTAAGTTAAATTGCCTGTTCTTAAAGATTATTCAAAACAGAAAATTGAGTTTCTCCGTTGACATGAGTTTTTTTTAATTTGCAGTCATGACACAATTGTTCCTTGTCAGTGTTATATATTTATATCAATTAGTGTGACTAGAGGAACAGTGCTTCTCACCTTTAAGCAAACGTGTTTCTGAAGTATTTCTAAGGCACTTTGAATAAGCACAAAAAATCACATAAAACACAAGGTTAGTTTTAGATATAGTGGCAAGGCAACTTTTCAGTTTAGTAATTTTGAATGAATAATTTGATTAAGAAATAGTTATTTATTTATTCTGGGAGCCATTTCAACTATTTAGAATGCTCATTATCATATATTGGGTAAAGATTGCTTAGACGCCATACAAAATAAACATCTAGGAGCCGAGGCTGTACGTTCCATATATTATAAACACATTGCCATTTTCTCTTCTTGAATACATGTTATGTTCTGCTCAGCCTTGTGACTTCAGATAGTAGTAAAATCCAGTTGATTTCAGTGGTCAGATACAAGTTACTTGCGGCAAAGGTTACATTAAAAAAAAAAGTACAATTAAGAAAAAAACATATATGCGTTAATAAAACTGATTAAAGTAGCCTTCAAATTATCCTTAGTTACATAAGTGCAATATTTTGCATTTTCAGAGTATAATGGATTAAAAATTAATAAACTTCTGTGATTTTATGAGCAATATTCACCAGGATGTGCTACTGCCTTTCATCTAGATATCAGCAGAAGATGCTGCAGGGATTTATTTATTTTTTGTAAGACCCTAAGACATTTTACATGTATTTTACTTCCTGCACAAGTTAATGGTAGAAGGGGATCCATTTGTTTTGAGTACTTGATTGCTGAATTAGTCTATAAAAATAGCCCCAAATGTGTTAATTCTCATCTGTTTTTCCACCCACCTTCTCTAGTTAATCACAATACTAGTAAATTCCCTCCTGTCTTCCCTTTGGAGGAGCAGTGTACCATACTGAGTAAAAAGCCATTGATCCCTGCAGAAAGAGCTGTAGGGAGCCAACAGATACATGCAGAATACAACAGATAAATGCAGTAGGTCACAGCAGGGTCCTAGGCCTTCTCTTGTTTTAATTTTGTTTGATGTGACTATTATAAGTATGTATAAGTGTCCATTTGCTTTTTTTTTCCCTTAAGAAGTTCGAAGAAAAGGTGGAGAGAGGGATGTAAAGGGTAGTAAAGGTCTTGCACACAAAATGTATGTTTTTTTAAAAAGACAGGAGGCAGAAATAGGAAAGGAGTTCACATCCCCTCCTTCCACTAGTGAGTTTGAATTATGACTCCTCTTTTTGGTGCTCTGAATGATCTGTTAGTAAGCATAGATTTTGGTAAGTCAAAGTGCATTTAAGCACATAAATTCATACCTAACTTTCAGTACTTGATTTGCTTCACTGAAAGTAGTGGAATGACATGCATGCTTAAATGCTCTGAAGCTTGAAAAAGGTAAATATGCTGACATGCTCCTTTGAGAACAAATGAGTAAAGGTGAGCATTTCTGCTCTGGAAGGCTGGTGATGCTGACAGGAGATGAAACAGAGTCAGAAACTCATATTCTGATGTGCTGAGCTTGTGGACTCTGTAAAATGAATACCTGCTTTCGTTACATGCTGTTTGGGATAGATTTTTTTCCCCCTGTAGAAGTAATATACATTACTGGTAGGATTAATTCTTTGCTAGCAAAGGTGTCTCCAAGAGGAGTTAAAAAAATAAAACTGAGAGCTGATCTAGGGTAAGTACAAGTTACAGTCAGAATCAACAAGCCTGTCACTTTTTCCTGGTAGGTAAATCTTTGACTAAGACTTTCTTTATCTTCTGTGGACTGCATGCTCATAGTATGTTAGCTACAGTAAGTGTTTCAGTAAATGCTTTCAATTTAAATGTAATTTATGATTGACTTTTGTGAGGCAGGCTCATTAAAAAAAAGAAGGTAATTTGTTTATGAGAGTGGAAAGGCTGCAAAAATGGCAACCTGTGGAGCAATTTCTAGCAATTATTGCAAGTTTTTGGGAATTCTGTAAAAAGAGATTTTCTGTCTCAAGGAAAGTTTGAAGGGGATGTCTAAATTTTTAAGTAAATACATCTGATGTGTTATTTAAAATGTTACAGCTTGCACTAATTGCAAGGATTATAAAGATAGATCAGTAGTCATAGAAGTATCACGCTTTTGTTTTATTTCAAGAAGAATTTTAATTACAGGTAGGTAATATTATTTTGAGGCTTCATATTCATATATTTCCCCTACATCCTTTTTCACCATTTAGTTTGTCTGTTCATTTTCAGTTTCCTTTTAATAAGCCAAGGTGCCTATGATTATCTGACGTTTTGCTTTTTTGAGTTTCTACTTTTTTTGTTTATTTATTATTTTCATTTGGTTCTCTTTTATTTATTTTTATTTTTTTATCTTTTGTTCATTTTTTTCAATCACTTCTATCCTTCCACTCAAATCCTCCTTTAACCCACTACTGAAATTAGAGCCATCAGCTCCTCCTCAAGACATTAGTTGCACAAGCCCCAGCTCCACTAGCATTTTGGTAAGTTGGAAACCTCCACCTGTGGAAAAACAGAATGGCATTATCACTGCATACTCCATCAAGTACGTTGGGATTGATGGAGAAGATGTCAAGCCCCATGAAATTTTGGGAATTTCCTCGGACAGTACCCAGTACCTTTTGGAACAGCTGGAAAAATGGACTGAGTACCGGATCTCTGTGACTGCTCACACTGATGTTGGACCTGGCCCAGAGAGCCTGGCAGTATTGATTCGGACAGATGAAGATGGTATGTTGCCTCCACTACATCAGTTTGCACCTCTATGACTCTGTCATCTGCTGTCTTTTCTGTAGGCTAACAGTAATTTTTTCTGCTCCTCTGTTTTTTTCCCAACTGTAACCAGATACTATCACCCTCTGAGATTTTTAATCAAAGACTGTTCTTTCTACGCCATTTTTCTATTTGGTATTTTTGCATTTTTTTATCAGAAAATATTTTTTTTTTGCAAGTGACTTGAATCTGCTTCTCCTTTGAGCCCATACATATCCTTCTTGCTCCTTCTTTAATGAAAAATGATTCTTAGGGAAAAACTTTCCACCTTTTCCGTGATTTTATGGTCATGGTCATTTTTAAACAGTTATGTCTATAAACTTTTTTCAGGTCTTGGTTTTTTGGTTGGTTGTTTTGTTTTGTTTTGTTTTGTTTTGTTTTTTAACTGCTTTCTTCTTCCATATTGTGCTTTTTGATTTGAGGGGTTTTTTTGGACTGTGGTTTTT